>JAVXUP010002005.1:0-168199 GCA_033070095.1 Escallonia herrerae | reverse complement strand
CAACTATAACAATTTAAGGATTACCTCTTCGAAGGGATACATCCACCGATATTGCACGGGTCCACCCATCTTAGCTTCATATGCCAAGTGAACAGGCAGATGCTCCATTGAATCAAAGAACGAAGGTGGGAAGATTTTCTCCAGCTTGCAAATCGTCACCACAATGTTCTTCTCAAGCACTTCCATGTTACTCACCCGGATCGTAGAAGAGCATATATCTCGAAAGAAATGAGATAATTCAGTCAAAGTCTCGCAAACAACCCGTGGCAACAGTCCCCGGAAGGCAATAGGAATGAATCTCTCCATGAATACGTGGCAGTCGTGACTCTTCATCCCTTGGAACTTGCATTCCGATACATTGCAACAACGAGATATGTTGGACGCAAACCCATCCGGAAGCTTCAAATTCTTAACCCACTGACAGACCTTCTCCACTTGTTTCTTGTCTAGACAGTAAGGTGCTTTCGGAAGTATGGTCCTCCCACTGACTGTCCGAGGATGCAATTCACGGCGTACACCCAACTGTTGTAGATCCCTTCTCGCTTTAAGGTGATCTTTCGATTTGCCCTTGACATTCATCACTGTGTTGAACACATTATCAAAAACGTTCTTCTCAATATGCATCACATCCATGTTGTTTCGGATAACGAGCGTCCTCCAGTAGGCTAACTCCCAGAAGATACAAAATTTTCTCCAGTTGTGCTCTTTCCCGAACCCTGCAATCTTCCGATCCGGCACACCCTTACCGTGTGGTATGTCAGTATCAAGTGCCTCCAGGTGTGAGAGTACTTCTTCACCAGATGGGTAGTCCAGTGTGACAACCTCACGCTCGATTGTCCCGTCAAATTTATCCTTCTGCCTACGAAACTGATGGCCCGGTGGCAAAAGCTTACGGTGACATCCGAACCACGAGGCCTTTCCGCCGTGCTTTAACGTATGACCGGGGTTCACGCCCATACAAGCAGGGCATGCTAGCTTCCCATGTGTGCTCCAGCCACACGTCATTCCCAATGCGGGGAAATCATGTATAGTCCACATCAAAGCAGCCCTCATCTGAAAATTTTGTTTAAGGGATGCATCATATGTTTCGACTCCATGATTCCATAATTGTTTTAACTCATCAATCAACGGCCTTAAATACACATCTATGTCCTTATCGGGACTCTTCGGCCCCGGAATAAGCAACGACAAGAACATATACGGCTTCTTCATGCACATGCCTGGTGGAAGGTTGTAAGGGACAATAATAACAGGCCAACAGGAGTAAGGCGTGGTAGACTGACCGAAAGGGTTGAACCCATCGGTTGCCAGACCAAGTCTAACATTCCGAACTTCCTGAGCAAAGACTGGATGCCTGCGGTCAAACTCCTTCCACGCCTCTCCATCAGCTGGGTGTGTCAGCACATCGGCATCGTTGCTGCGAGTCTCACGGTGAGCCCTCATATGTTCAGCTGTATTGGAGGAGTAGTACATTCTCTGAAGCCGTGGTGTGACCGGAAAATATCGCAATATCTTCCATGCAATGTTTTTCTTCTTCCCTTTGTCCGGTTTGTACCTCGAATGATCACATACTGGACATAATGACAAATCCTTATTCTCTTTCCAGAATAATACACAATCGTTATTGCACGCATCTATCCGGTCATAGCTCAACCCAAGTTTCCTCATCATCTTCTTCGCGTCATAGTACGACGGCGGTAGCTTTTCACTTTCGGGCAGTATTTCTTTGATGAAGGTAACAAACTCGTTAAAACCTTTCTCACTCAGCCCGTGGTCTGATTTCAACTGTAATAACCTACTAACCGCAGACAGCCGTGTGTGTTTCGGAGCTCCATCCCACAGCGGCTCTTCCGCAGCTCTCAACAACTCATAAAACTGATGAGCCCCCTCGTTCGGCGGTTGTGGACTGTCGTTACCCCAGTCAACATTAGCATGCCCAGCATCCATAATCATATCTCGGAAATCATATCGTGCCTCCTCCCTAACTTCAGTTTGACTAGCCAGGTTGGACGACAATACTATCGTTTTCCCGTGCTGCGTCCACCTTGTGTATCCACCCATAAAACCGTACCGACGAAGATGCCATTTTACTTCAATTCTTTTTCTCCAGTGCAACAACTCACATCTACCGCACGGACACCTTATCTTATCAAGGTCAACATGTGCAGGATGCGCATAAGCGAAGTCGAGAAATTCGTCAACGCGACACTCAAAATCTTCAGCATTCTTCCTTTTCATCCAACTTCGATCGACTGACATGACGACTGAATTATCGTACTGTATACCACCTTCAATAATGACCAGTGATTAGGCATTGCCGATGTAAATATCAATGCATGAATGTTACAACATGTCTACATATTTCCCTTCCACTCTTGAACAGGTAGTGGTCCTATCCCATTCAGAAAAGCACATGTTTATAAAACAGTGAATAACTCATGCTTAGTCCGATGTCTGTGGAAAATTCGGCAGCACCTCCCCGCATTTCTCCAAGTACACCACATCGATTAGGTGTTCTAACATTCATCTAACCTTGCTCAGGAAGGTTTGACGGATGTTAGAACACCAGATCTGTATGCACCCGGAGAAACACACGAGAACGTGTACCAAATATCCACGACATAGAACATAAAGCATGAGTCAAAATACTGTTTTATAAACAATTAGCTTTTCCAAACTGGACATCCAAAGGCTCATTACAAGGCATTACTTTGTAATGAGTACCTTTGAACGGGAACTAAGGGTTTCTATGCATGCATGTGTTCAGAAATTGATAAGATATGCAAGAATCTTTCCGAAATATCAAAACTACAGAATGATCGTTGCATATGTTACCAATTCCACATTAAATAGAACTCGTTGGCAACGAGTTGAACCATCTCGTTGCCAATGGACTTCTCAAAACAACAATTAATATAAAGAAGGCAGGGTTTGTAAACAACGAGTAATTGAACCATCTCTGGGCAACATGGAGTAATTATGGGATGTACAAGGGCTAATTAGGGCTAACTGGGTTATTAGGGTTAATTACGATTATTAATTATAGCTGATTAGGGTTGATTAGGACTAATTAGGGTTATTTAGTCCTAATTAGGGTTTAATTGTGCCGAGTAGTGATGATTAGTCCTAATTAGGGCTAATTGGGCTTAATTGGGTTATGTTAGGGCTAATTAATGTTAATGAGGGATAGTTTCGGATAATTATAGCTGACTAGGGTTGATTAGGACTAATTAGAGTTATGTAGTCCTAATTAGGGTTTAATTGTGCCGAGTAGTGCTGATTAGTCCTAATTAGGGCTAATTAGGCTTAATTGGGTTATGTTAGGGCTAATTAATGTTAATGAGGGCTAGTTTCGGATAATTATAGCTAATTAGGGTTGATTAGGACTAATTAGGGTTATTTAGTCCTAATTAGGGTTTTGATGGTGCCGAGTAGTGTTGATTAGTCCTAACTAGCGCTAATTAGGCGCAATTGGGTAACTACAATCAATATGCGCATAATTGGGTTCATTTGGGCTAATTTGGGGTAATTACAGCTAATTTGAATTTCATCAGGTTCTTAGGGTTAATTAAAACTAATTAGGCTCGTTAGAGCTAATTAGGGTTAATTGATTTACTAAAATATTGTTAATCAGGACTAATTAGGGCTAATTATAGCCAGCGCTGGAGCCACGATTAGATTCCAGGGGGTGCATGCTAAAAATGTCGCATTAACCTAACTAACCTAAATTTAATGCACATTCAACAACCTCAATTCCGACACCTCATATAGGGTGTCGATATGGTGTCCGATACGTGTCTGACACCTTCGGACACGTGTCCGACACATACCGACGCGTGTCCGACGCCTCTGGAGGTGTCGATATGGTGTCCGATACGTGTCTGACACCTTCGGACACGTGTCCGACACATACCGACGGGTGTCCGACGCCTCTGGACACGTGTCCGACGGCGTCAGACACGTGTCCGACGCCCACCGACACGCACCTCCAGACACATCGGCATACATTAATTTGTTTTTTAAATGCTGGACACCGTCGATCAAACGTGGTGTCCGTGTCTGCGCTAACTAACATGTATCTCAATCCAATTGGGTCTCATCCTCCGTCAACAACCTCAATTCCGACACCTCATATAGGGTGTCGATATGGTGTCCGATACGTGTCTGACACCTCCGGACACGTGTCCGACACATACCGACACGTGTCCGACGCCTTTGGACACGTGTCCGACGCCTCCGGACACGTGTCCGACGCCCACCGACACGTACCTCCAGACACATCGGCATACGTTAATTTGTTTTTTAAATGTCGAACACCGTCGATCAGACGTGGTGTCCGTGTCTGCACTAACTAACAGGTATCTCAATCCAATTGGGTCCCATCCTCCGTCAACAATCTCAATTCTCAATTCTCAAATGCTCAATGCAATAAAAATTAACAAAAATCACACATTCAATCCAATTGGGTCCCATCCTCCGTCAATAATCTCAATATCTCAAATGCTCAATGCACAATTAACAATCTAAAATCATCTTTAACTTTTCACAGCAATTTACATGCATAAGAGGAAGACAAAAGGTATAGCGTAGAGCAAATAGAGAGGAAGACAAGAACTTTACCTCACGAGAAATACTGCCGGAGGTGAGAAACCGTCGTCTCCGGTGGTCCCGGTGGTCGACGCTGCTCTCTCTCTCTCTCAGTCTCTCTCCTCTTCACAGATCTGCCGGAGGTAAGGGCCCGTGGTCGCCGGAGTTGCAGGTGGTCGCCGTTGTCGAGGGAGGTCACCTCCGGGGTCGAGGGAAGTCACCGCCGGTGTCGAGGGAGGTCGCCGCCAGGGTAGTCTCTCTCCTCTTCACAGATCTACCGGAGGTGAGGGCCCGTGGTCGCCGGAGTTACAAGTGGTCGCCGTTGTCGAGGGAGGTCACCGCCGGGGTCGAGGGAAGTCACCGTCGGTGTCGAGGGAGGTCGCTGTCGGGGTAGTCTCTCTCCTCTTCACAGATCTGCTGGAGGTGAGGGCCCGTGGTCGCCGAAGTTGCAGGTGGTCGCCGTTGTCGAGGGAGGTCACCGCCGGGGTCGAGGGAAGTCACCGCCGGTGTCGAGGGAGGTCGCCGCTGGGGTAGAGGGAAGTTCGGTTTTGGGGTTTTGCGAAGAGAGAAGCAGTGACAGTTCAAACCAGATCTGTGAATTAAATAGACTTTTAGCGATGGATTTATTCCGTCACTAAAAGTCCGTAGGTGAAGACCTATTTGTACCGACGGAGTTTTTTGCGACGGAATAAATCCGTCGCTTAAATAATATTTCACGGCGGAGTATTACCGACGGAGGTTTCCGTCGGTAAAACGCCTTTTCACCGACGGAGTTTTTTGTGACGGAATAAATCCGTCGCTTAAATAATATTTTACGACGGAGTTTTACTGACGGAGGCTTCCGTTGGTAAAACTCATTTTAGCGACGGAATCTATGCCGTCGCTAAAACTCCGTCGCAAAAGACGTCTTTTCTTGTAGTGAGAGTTGAATTTGAGACATTAAAAATACAAAGTTCAGAAAATATTAGTGATTGTGTTACTCGTTTGGAAACGATGGCAAACGAGATGAAAAGAAATGGAGAAACTCTTGATGATGTAAAGGTAATGGAAAAACTCTTACGTTCTCTGACTCAAAATTTTGATTTTGTTGTTACCACGATTCAAGAATCGAAAGATTTGTCTCAAATTTCTATAGACGAGCTTGTGGGTTCTCTTCAAGCTCACGAGCAAAGAATAAATCAAAATGAAAATAGTGGAAATTTGGAGCAAGATTTCCCAAGCAAATTACAAGTAGGTGAAAATCAAGTTAGCAGAAGCTATGGACGAGGTAGAGGAGAACATAGTGGCTATAGAGGTGGACGTGGTGCATATTATGGACGCGGTGCACAAGGACGTGGTAGACAGTCTTTTGAAATCGACCAAACAAGTGATGGCTATCAAGAATATAGTCGTGGTCGAGGATTTAGAAGTAGAGGTAGAGGTGGATTTCAACAACGAGGTGATAAATCTCAATTGAAATGTTATAGTTGCAACAAATATGGTCATTTTAGTTACGAGCAGTGTTATAAAAGGCGCGCCTAGGCGCTGGGCGCACCCCTCGCGCCTCGCCTAGGCCTAGGCACAGCGCGTTCGATTTGGCCAGCGCGTAGTGAGCCTAGGAGCCAAGGCGCACAGCGGGGCGGGAGGCGCATAGCTAGGCTCACAAAATGTGGACTGTCCATTTCTCTTTCGAATTTTTTTTTTGGTTTTAGCTCCACTCCACAAATACACTAAACCTAACTCTAAAATGCCCAAATCAAAAATAGCTTTCATGACTCAGTCAATCAGCTCTCAAATCTCAGTGTCAGCTAGCCACTACCGTCCCTTGCTCCAGTGAGTCATCCGATCGTCACCAAGCCTTCTCCGCCGCTGTCCTTTACTTCTATGCTCACTCTCTTCATGGATATACTCATCTTATTGAGTACTACAAAAATCCAAAAACCCCATTAACTCGTGATTGTTAATCATCTCAATGCTCTTCTCAATGCCAATGACTAATGAGGAAGATTAACACACAGAAATATCAAGTTAGCCTATAGATGAACCAAGACTAGCAATCATGTCATAAACTTGTTAAATTATGATGTGATGGAATTTGAAATTATTTCTAGTGTTTGGAAGTTTGTTAATTATCATTTTCTTCTTTTTTATTACACAATTTTCTTGTTTTAGTGTATTAATTTTTATTTATTTTAATATTGCGCTTCGCTTCGAAAAGGCGCTCCTGCGCCTTGCACCTAGGCTCCAGGGACCTTTTGTGCCTTAGGTGTGTCTGCGCCTTTAATAACACTGGTTACGAGTGCAGATCAACTCCTAAGATGAAGGAAAGAAATTAATTTGCAACAACTGAAGAGAAAAATGGGGAAGATGCTATTTTTCTCACTTAAAGAGGAAATGAAGAGTGCAAGAAAAATGTTTGGTATCTCGATATTGGTGCCAACAACCATAAGTGTGGCCGAAAGAAGCTGTTCACAGATTTGGACGAGACTATCAAAGGAGAAGTTACTTTCGGAGATTCGTCAAAGATTCCAGTCAAAGGCAAAGGTAAACTTATGATTACTTTAATGAATAGAGATAGATAATTTATATCAGATGTTTATTATGTACCTGCCTTAAAGAGTAATATTGTCAGTTTGGGTCAGCTCTTAGAAAAAGGTATGACATACATATGAAGGACTGCTCTCTCGTTATCAGAAACATAGATGGAGAATTAATTGCCGAAGTTGAAATGACAAAGAATCATCTTTTCACACTCGATATCCGATCAGAAATGATGAAAAGCATGAAGTATGTCATTAACAATGATTCATGGTTGTGGCATTTAAGATTTGGTCATCTTGGTTTTAGCGGTCTAAAGTTGTTATTGAGAACAAAGATGGTGAATGGTTTGCCAAAAATTCATGAACCTCATCAGTTATGTGAAGCTTGCGTTAGAGGAAAACAACACATGCAAAGTTTTGAAGTTGGAAAATCCTGGAGAGCCAGAAGGCCACTAGAGATTGTGCACTCCGATATAGCTGGTCCATTTGATATTCCATCACTTCGTGGAAACAAGTAATACCTTACTTTTATTGATGATTTTAGTAGAAAGAGTTGGGTATATATCCTTAAAGAAAAATTAGAAGTCCTTGATAAATTCATGGAATTCAAAGCAATGGCTGAAAAACAAAGTGGACAGTATCTGAAGATACTCAGATCTGACAGAGGAGGTGAATACACCTCGAAATTATTTGAGGGTTACTGTAAAAAGCATGGAATCATTCATCAGTTGACAGCCTCTTATACGCCACAACAAAATGGCATTGCAGAAAGAAAGAATCGCACAATTCTTGATATGGCAAGAAGCATGGTGAGGGGGAAACACCTACCAAGAACATTTTAGGCTGAAGCCATTCAATGTGCAGTATATATGCTAAATCGATGTCCAACAAAGAGTGTAAAGTTCAAGCTGCCAAATGAAGCATGGAGTGGTAGCAAGCCGAAAGTTGAACATCTCAGAATTTTTGGGTGCATTGCATATGCTCATATTCCTGACCAAAAGAGAAAGAAGCTAGATGATAAAGGAGAAAAATGCATCTTTATCGGCTACGAGAAAAGGAGTAAGGCGTACAGACTATATAATCCTCTTACCAAGAAAGTGATTTTCTCACGTGATGTTGAGTTCGACGAAGTAGATTATTGGAGATGGAGTAAAGAAGAAAAAAAGTTCAAGGGTTGTTTTTTTATGATGTTGATGATGACGACGACGAGGACTTAAACACGCAAGATGAGCAAGGTGATGATCAGACTCCTCCACAAAGCCCTAATCCAGTAACTCCTGCATCAACACCATCATCATCTAGCAGTGGCAGCAGCAGCAGCAGCAGCAATTCAGGGGGAGTACCTTTGAAAATGCAAAGTCTAAATGAGATTTTTGATGTTGTGGAACCTGTTCATACAACATTGATTATTCATTATTTTTTTTAACGACAGAGTGTGATCCCGTGATGTACGAAGAGGCTATTGAAGATGACAAGTAGAAGGAAGTCGAGTATATAGCCGCAGCAGCGTGCATGTGTCAAGCATTGAAGACAGACGTATTCCACAAACTCAAAGAGAATCTTGGCATGAAAATTCGGGTTTGAGGGGGAGTGTTAGAAGATAAAGATAAGGAGGTTACCAATTAGAAGAATCACCTAGCTGCCAATCGACTCAAGAAGAAGATAAGGAGATTTGGAGGTTGCCAACTCATGGACTTTGAAAATGGTTGCAATATTTGACTCAATTACATGTGCTAAGTCGGTTGGAGAGGATTGGAAAGAAGTTGCCGGCCTAGTGACTCTATATATATATATATATATAGTCCTATTTGTTTAGCTTTAGATTGTGAGAGTATTAGAGAGTGATTTTGGGAGAGAAAATAAGCAGCAGCTTGTATGAAAAAAGAGAGAATGAGTGAGTTACTTTGAGAGAGAAAAAACCAAGCAGCGGCTTATGTGTGAGGAAGAGAAACAAATTGAGAGAGGTGTTAAAACACCAAAGTTGTGAGTTATATTTTGTTCTAGTGTGTTGTTGTATAAGAAATATGTGTCGATATATATACATCGCAGTTGTTCGAATTATTTGTTTGTGATCCCATTATGCTTCCAACACCTCCTTCGCCTTTTGGTTTGGATGTGGTTCAGAAAGAAGGGAGAGAAGTTGACTGCCCCGCACGAGAGATCGGCTATTAGGTAGGATCAATCAAGAGTAAGAGTAATACCCTTAATTAAAAGTGATGCTGGTGGTAGGTTCTAAGCATTAATACTTGGGATAATTGTAGTAATCAATTTCTTTTGGCGAACTCTTCTCATGGTCTAATGTGGTGACAAAAGGTGGAACGGTGGAGAGTAAGAAAAGAAGGAGGTTGCTAGTGATGACATTGCTATCGTCTTTCACTTCTTCGTGCATCACATTAAAAACCTCTATTCAGTCACATTCAGTGACGTGGTTTCTAAATTGAGGGGGGATTGGTATAAGGAAATAGCCAACTACAATAGGCGGAGAGTAATTTTTCATACCTCATGTAGCTGACTGTAATAAGATGAAACCTCAACATCATTGGGCGTAATTAACCCTTGCCTGAGCCCTACAACAATATAATGTTATGTTCGGATTCATCTCTTGCATCATTGAGCGAAATAATAGTGTTCTATGGCCAAAGTTAACCTTAAGAGGTACATAGCACTTGATGAGCATGTAGCTTATTGGAAGCAAATAGCTATCAATAGGCAATAAACAAAACCGACCATACTTTTGAATATTAGTTCAAAAGATTCTTACAACAAGTGCTATGTACCTCTAAGTTTAACTTTGGCTTTGCAACAAAGGTGTGGCGGACCACCTCGAAGAAAATTCCCCGAAGGATTTAGATTTGGAGTCATCATCGTATTTAATTAAAGAAAAATAAGAATAACCTAGAAATGACTCTAAGGCATCCAAAAGGGCAACTAGTCTACCGAAACTAAAGGAGTGGTTCGGGGACTAAGTTACGCAACGGCAATGTATTAGGCACTATAAGTTAATTTTAATGTTTTTGGCTTGAACTCGGCATCGAGGTTCAAATTGAGGTTTTCTAGTTAGACTAATTGGAATAAAAACTGTCGCAGTTCAACACTGGTCCTGCAGGAAGTAATCTACAATTCGTGCTTAGACTTAGACAAAGAAATGTAAAAGACTCTTTTTATATTTTCGAATAAAAATGTGACTACGGGAAATGGGAGATGTTCTAGACCATTATTATCGAAGCTAATCTAGAAAATTGCAAATGTACCACGAGAAGGCGCTAACTTAGAAGACTTCATAACTCATTATGATGAATTTGTGATGCATGTGACTTGTGTATATAGAAATGAATATGAAGCGCTAAATTCCCCTTAGAGATGACTTATCACTTCTATGAAAGAAATGGTATAAAAGCTCTAGGAAAAAAAGCTTGTCCCTTGAAAATGTAGCTCAAAGACCCTATTTATAAAGGTCTAGGCGTCATATAATGATAAGTATGACTATCTCAGTCTATTAGTAGAATATTTGATGAAAATCCTAAACTTGAAAGAAGTTAACTTACTGGCCGGTTAGCCGATAACCAGTCGGTTGACCAGTAACCGACCAGTTAAGTCGGCTGGTAACCTTCCGGTTTTTGACTAATCGGCCGATTCACCCCAAAAATAATTTTTCCCGACTTTTAGGACATTTTTTGTTCCTAATTCAGTAATTATCTATGAAAATACAGCTGGGATGAACCAGATTAGGGAATTATTTCCAGATTTCATATAAATCAAGAATTAATCACATATATCAAGGATAAACCACAAGATGTTTCAAGTCACCTAATCAATCACAGTCTCTTAACTTGACTGGGCCTAAATTGGGCTACACTGACTGGACTGGACTTGACCGGACTTAGACAACTAAACTGAAAAATTAATTAAATAACACTGGACTGGATTAATTAATAAATCACATTACTGAGCCCACACTCAATAATGTATTTTAACTATTAATGAATTTTTTTAGTAAGAAATACAGTAAAGACCACATGACTCAAGACAGACTAAAACACTGACACAGATATGAGGTCGGATCTTTGCAAGGTTTCCTACTAATCCCTAGAAAGCAATCAAACCAACGCAGTTCTGAAAAGAGATCTCGTTAAAGTTGAAGACAATAATGCGTAAGAACGAATGGATGTTTAGGCACACGGAAAAGACTTAGGTGTGAAAATCGGAGCCACCGACACTTGGTAGTGATTAGATGCTTCATGCATAGAAGTCGAAGCCAATAACGCGTAAAAGCGGATGAACGTTTAGGCACACACCAAAAAGACTCATGTGCGAAATTTGGAGCCAACAACATTTGGAAGTGGTTGGACCCTTTGACACCAAGGGAATAGTATTTGTATATAGGGCACATAGGAATTTCTATGGATACACCAACTGAAATGGAATTGTATTGAGAGAAAAATTTGACCTAGACTGAGGGTTTATACCCTCTGACAATGGACTTAGACAGGGACCAGGACTTAGACTTTCACATACTGACTCGGATTGAGAGTATAATATCCTCGGACTGGATCCAGACTGGGGAAAAGGGAAATGTACGTGATCTACATGTATTGACCTGAATGGAGAGTTACATACCCTCAGAAACCATACTTGGATTGGAAAAATGGTTGCACCCTAAGGAGGTTGCCTACATACCCTTATCTACAAGGGATCAAGCCAAATGTAGTTCAAAACTAGATTTAGGAAAAAGACGATGCGTGACTCTCACGTACTGACTTGAAAGAAGAATCAAAAACCCTCGGACTTAAAACTGGACGTGGAAAATAAAATATAGGAGCGTGACTGAAAAGTCACAGCAAGAATCATATTTTTATTTGGAGGGCTGCATTTGTATCTATATGCATCAGGATCACCCGGAAGAGCTCCTGACGTAAGGGTAGGTGCAATGGTTTCTTCAGAGAGACATGATCCTAAGCCGCTACTTGACACGTCCCCCTAATGGGAGGCTCGAACGACGGGCTATTAGCGATTGTAGAAGAATGACGAGGTGCTTTCCATAATGAGATGGGAGTCGGGGCCGTCCCCCAACCCACTCAGTTTATCCCCTGCATTGGAAAATTTGGAGCCCAGTTTGCATAGATTAGGCATACAGGCATTAGGCAGAACACTCCCCTACCGATGTATTTATTGATATGTCTGTTCCATAAAAATAAAAAATAAAAAAAAATCGGTGTGCTCGATTCGGATGGCGTCGAGCTATTTTTCCGCAGGACCTCCCCCCACACTAACCCATCAATTTGGGATCCAATTCAAGATTCACCCTTTGGTCAAGCGTAGAAACTAGCCCTCACATACTAATATCCCTTCTAGTTCGAGTACCAATATTATTGGAACTTTCCCTCTTTCAAGTTTGATGCTGTGCTTGAACCGAATTAATTTTATTCGGAGTAATAAAATGATTCACCGAAATTAGGTTACGAAGACCTTCCCACTATTTATTAATAGGAAGTAGCCTCTCTTACGTGGATTTTCCTAACAGGAAATTATTTTTTATTTTATTTTTTATTTTTTTTCAATTTTCTTCTTGAAGACTAGGGATAAGAGACATAATTCTATTCTCAAGACTTAGACGAGACAAAGACACTAAGTGTTGGGATAGGGGATCACATGGAGCCCCTGGACATGAATGCATGCAGATTACACTAACTATGTAATGAACTAGAAAAAGGCAGATTTTATCACGATTGTCACGAAAAGGGGATCACAGGGAGCCCCTAGACAAAATGCATGCAGACTATACTGACTACGCAACGAACTTGATAATGGCAGACTCTATCACGACTCTCTCGAAAGGAGAATCACAGGGAGCCCCTAGACAAAATGCATATGGACAAGACTGACCATGAAATAGACTAGAGACAGACAGACACTATCATGACTGTCATGAGGAGGGACTCACAGGGAGCCCTTGGACCAAAATGTAAGCAGGGTTGACTCTACATAACCCTAATAGAAGGCGAATCACAAAGGAAACCCCTAAGGACGTCAACAAAGAAGAATCTATGACGAAGATAATATCCTTTCATAGTTGGAAAGCATGTTGAAATTGAAAATCATTCAAGTTACCCGATATGATGAATCAACCATTTATTACAAGATCTATTCTCTTTTTTATACATCACTTTATCATTTAGAATTTAAGGCAATGGTGCCCACTCAGTTGATATGTCCATATCTACCCGAAGAAGGAAGACCACTGAAGTTTTTGATGAAAACTTTTCAGTTCATCCTCATTAAATGTCATGCCACCTCACAAAATAAGTTAAATCTTAAATTAGACATTCAGGTTTGAATCCTCATGACTACCATGAAAAAGTTTGGACCAAATAATGGATAGTGAGGATTTTTGGAAATGGCAATGTATGAACAGTAAGGCTGATGTGTATTCTGTGGAACTGTGTAATCTGTGAGGCTGATGAAGTCCAAGCCTGGGACTAGATACGATATCAATGTATACAACTAGGTGAGCAAAAGTACATGACTATCAAGTGCATGATAGAAATGCACAAGATAAAGTTGTAAGGCTACTCATATAATCATTGAACCAATGGCAAATATATTGGCAAATATATCATAATGCCTTTCAAAATAGGGTAGGTCAAATAGGTCATGTAGATCAATGGGTTATCATCAGGTCTCAAGGAGATGAACATATTAGGTCCGGAAGATCAGGAATTAAGAGGTCATCCAACAAGCCATAGGGAGGTGAACATATAGGGAGGTGAACATATCGCGTCCTAGTATAGAAAGCTAGAAAAGGTGCATGGACCATCATCTTCTTATCTCTTTCTTTTTTTTCATTTCATTTTTTTCAATTTTTTTTTACCTCATCAAATGTAAGAGAACATTGCTTCTCTTAAATAAGCATAACCTCAAGAAGGACTTTTTATGGGACACAATGTAGACCAGGATGTGGGCTAAGAAACGAATAGTAAATAAACTCAAAAATCCAAATATGAAACCAAAGCCCCTAGTGTGTGCCCATGGAGACCGAACCTAGAAGGCCGCTAAGCAACCTAGGTATCCCCATTAGGGTAACCAAATCAGACGTAGTTAAAATCGGATCTGCCGAATTGAATATCAATTCTTCAAATTCAATCAATGGCAATTTCATGCGCTGAACTTCGACAATGATTCTTCAATCCTATTTATTTCCTTTTTTTCTTTTTCTTTTTTGTTCTTCTTCTTCTTCTGTTTCTCTTTTTTTCGTAATACTTCTTCCTTCTTTTGAAATAGAACAAATTATCACCATGATTTTAATCATAACCTATCTTCAAGACCTTAGTTCATGTGAAAGGGAATCCTTTCCATGTTGAGTTGACTTTGCCACATTAATTAGAACATACGCACACACAAAGAGACTACCCACCCTAAGGTTAGAAATATAGGCTTCTAAAAAGAAAGGCTACATTGTTTAGGCACAAAGGGATAGTAAGTCGTAAAATTCTAGTACAAGGTACCAGGATAATATATGGTGACCAATAAATGGCTTCTAATCATCGGTAATGCTCATTTCAAGAAAGACTCATGCATACCTACTTTCTTTCAAGGTCTCTCTTTCTTTTTTTCCTTCTTGCCTTAACTTCTGCCTAGACTACTCTTTTCAGGATTTTTAGTTTAGCTGGATTTTTCTTCTTTTTTTTTTTACTAGCTTTCAAAATGAATTGTCCAAGCTAAGAGAGGGAATATGTGAGATTTGAAAAGGAGAAAGTATTGACACCAACATGAAACCTCATTTATCTTTAAGGATTAGGCTTGCATTTGGTGAATGAGGGTTGTGGGAGGTTGGCCAAGAGAAGAAGTCATGGCCTTTTCATTATAGTCTCCTAAATTCTCACTAGAATGTCTAAGTTCCAAACCAAATTCTTCTATTAGGTTTTTTGACATTCAGTTTCAGAGGAAATGAAATTCTAATTTTTATACACTAAAAGAAAGTGAGTCACAACCCCCAAGTGTGAAGAAAGGGTATCAACGATACAGACCATTAGGCTCAAATTCAAAATCATCTTTTGCGCAATATTCCAAAGTGATTGTCAGTTATGAATTCACATTGGTATGAAATCGGGCAATTCTTTCTTCTTTTGAAAATTGTTATGCTCTTGACTTGCTAAGGATGGACGCCTAGACTTATTGGAAACACAAACTCTATTTGCCTTAAACTCTAAAAGAAACTTCTAAGAGGGGAAGAAACTATTTTTGACTTTTCAAATTTTTGTGTTGTTTCTTTTTTTTATATTATTAGCCACAAACAACTAAACCAAAATCAAAGAATAAGGAAAAATCATGACTCGTTATTCATCAAATGAACAAGTCCAAAAAGACAATCTAGGAAGTACTAAGAAAAACACTTAAATAGAAATAAGCTAAGGTTCTATCCCAGCATTGGGACAAACAATCAAAAAGGCATTGTCTCAAACTTGAATGATTTGACTAAGTGAACCCACGGTATCCTCCTCTTGGTTGAACACAGAAGGATCTAACACTTGGAGAGATTTCTCAGTTATGTCCACTTAGTGCACTGGTAGAGGCTTTTTCTTCACATTTGGTTTGGCAGGAGGGCTAATCTTACCCTTGTCAGTGAGATCCTGAATAGAATTCATCAAGGTCATACATCTATTTGTGTGGTGCTCAGATCTTTGGTAATATTCACATCAAGCCTGCAGGTCAGGTCCTTTTGGTGTAGTAGTGGGAGGTAACTTGGAGATCATACATATACTGAGTATCTGCTTAAATCTTTGGTCATTATGGCATGCAGATTAGAGAACTTTTGCTTCGTATTTGGCTTCTGATCAATACCACCTCTTGAAACTCAATGGTATCCATCATTATCTATGCTAGGATTCTTGGATCCATTCTGGTATTCTCCCAGTTTTCCATCTTGGGCTATTGTCCCTTTGTTGATGGAAATCCTCGATTTGAATTCAACTACCCATAAATATTTTGAGTGTTGTGCGATGGTGGCCAAAGATGTTCTCACGATATGTAGGCAGAAGATTTTTCCTAATTATGCTCACTCGCTCTTTTTCTGATGGGCGATTAAACACTTTTGCAGCCTTGTTCTTCCATTGGTGATAAATACAGATATTAATTCCTTGATCTCTAATGAGTGATGTCGAGATCAGAGGTATATCGATAATGATTCAAATAAAATACAACAAGGCCCAAAATCAAGAAAAACTTTTCAAGTCTAGTCCTCTTAGTGTTTTTAGTCTCCAGCAGAGTTGCCATTGTGATGAACTGTTAGATTCAGAGCTGCCATCTTATTTAATTAAAGGAAAATAAGAAAATCTTAGAAATTACTCTAAGATATCGAAAAGGACAACTAGTCTATCGAAACAAAGAGAATGGTTCGAGGACTAAGTTAAGCAACGGGAATGTAAAACCCGAAATTTCCAGAACGTTAGCCAATCAATCGATCATTTATACTACGACAACAATGACCTCAACTCAACTAATTTAGAATCATCATTTAGTCAGAGCAACTAAACCATTGAGTAAAATAATACTCCTAGCGTACTATCATAATTGAAACATCAAGTCTACATCAAAAGTTCTAAATAATAATAATAATAACTCACGCAGGGGTTCTAATGACCAAAACTAAAAACTTATTTCTCTTTCCCTCGCTCGGATCTATTCCACATCCAATGCAATCTATTATTGGTTATCACCTACGGAAAAGAAGTCAAACGGGAGTGAGCTTTTGAGAGCTCAGTAAGGTCGCTCAAACGAAGAAGTTACAAATAATTCACAGATGCAATTCAATGATATTTTTTTTCAAGAGTTTTAATATAATCATAACTAGTTCGATCAGATATTGATATGATTTTCAGATACGATGCAAGCAATCACTAATACTATTGAACATGAGCAATTGCAAAGTCACACAGGCAGTGCAGGGTAATCACTTAGCAAAGCCACAAAGATGATGCTTACTAACACTTTACACCACCTAGTCCATCAAGGCACTAGCCCACACCAATACACTAGCTAGTCCGTCAGGTACTAGCCCATACCAATACACCGGCTAGTCCATCAAAGTACTTGCCCACACCAATCACTACAAGAAAAAAAGATTTTCGCGAAGGGAAAATCAGTCGCTAAAAGCCAAAAATCCGTCCCTAAAGTTTTTAGCGACAGATTTACTGTCCCTAAAAGTCTATCGTATAAAAGCCCGTTACTAAAAGTTTGGCGACGAAATTTTCAAATCCGTCGTGTAATATTTCACTTTTTGCGACGGATTTATTTATTAATTAGCGACGGAATATTTGTCGCTAATTATATTTTAAGTATTTTAATTTATTTTCTATTTTTTGAAATTAGCGACGGAATAAATGTTTTAGCGACGGAACATTTCGTCGCTAAATAAGATTTTTAGCGACGGAATACTCTGTCGATAAAAAGATGATAGTAGGAACACTTTTAGTGACGGAATTAATCCATCGCCAAAAGTCAAAAAAAATTTCTATTACCCAGGCCTGTAATAAAATTTTCATTTCTCAACAACAACGGACAATAATCAATACACAAAGAAATATATATAATCAATCATAAAAATTGTTTATTATAAAAAATACTCATGATGTACAAGCCGGGAACTGGATACAGCCGGTTAGGGAAGGGGAGAAGAGTACAAGCCGGGTGCAGGGGGCAAAAGCTAGGATCGGGCACGAGAAGGGGCTCATCAGGGGTTGTCGAGTCCCGGATCTGGATCCTGCTGATCCGGGGCCGGCTCGGCATGTCCAGCAGCGGTACCCTGCTGATGCTGCTCCCTGATCATCCTCAACACCACCGTAGCAATGCGCTGGATCTCCTCGTCGTCCAACGGATGCCGAGGAGCCGGTGTCTGTGGAGGGGCAGCAGGGGTGAGGACGCTCCTATCACGGCACGAGCAGTCGTGCTAGGCAGGCCGCGTATGCGGCCTTTCGGCCGATTGACGACCTCCGGCGTATCCAGCCATCGCTTCAATGCCCCCAGTACTCGCACCCGTACTAGTGGACGCTGATGGCTGTCCGGACTGCTGCTCGGACCCCCTAAGCTGTTCATACGAGGCCTGCAAAAATAGTGATTTAAAGATATGTTAGGGCATTAATTAACACAACAGACATTGAGGATAGAAAGACAAAAAATTAACAACTTAAACAAATTGACTCACATCGATCCGCCGGGCAATATCTGAAATATAGTCGCCCGCCCGGTGCGCCTCGTCCTTGTCCTTCTTCCGCACGTGCGTCTGATTATACGTCAGAGCTACGACCTCATCCTCCTCCAGATCCGGGTGCTCGACCGCATTCATGTGTCGGACGATGTCGTGTGGCACCGACCCCCCCGTGTGCGTCGGATCTCTGTTCTGTCTGTTCTCGGCCCCGCTCTTACTCTTGGCGTCCCAACCTGGATCTGCAGCCCACCGATCTATCATCTCCCCCATACAGTCGGAGATATCCAATGTGGGGGATATCTCGTCATCGAGGCACCCTCGGGCAGCATCTTCTTCGCCCGGTCCCGTGCGTCGTGGAGCCATCGGCGGTAATTCTTGCCGATGTAAGGAAAGAAGGCCTGCTGCCCCAGTGCCTGCTGATCAGGCGAGTCAAACGTGAACCCCTCCTGTAAGGCATTCAATAACACAAATTAACTACAGAAAACAAACTCTAATTAAACAAATACTATCGCAAAAAAATACTTCACCGTACCAGCCACTCCTCCCATAGGGACTCCCTCGCAGCGGCATCCCAGTCCTTCCAGTACAGGCGTGGCTCGAAGAATCGGCCCTTCACAAGAACGCCGATCTTCGTCCTCGCCTGATTCTCCAGGATCCTGCCAAAGAAGTAAATAAATAAATTAATACAGTTCAAATATAAATTAACACCCCAAAATTTTAAATATAAGGCATGATGTGATTTTTTTTACTTACAGGCCCTCCTGGGTGAGCGTAACTCTCTGTTTACGCTGGGGGTCGATGCGTACCCCGCGTGTCGGACCACGGCCTCGTCGAGATCCTACAAAACACAGACATTAATACAGTTCAAATATACTTGAAATATAAGGCTAGCGAAAATGTACTAAACACCGTTATCAACTATACCTGAGGTAGAACCCACGGAAGAAGGAGAATCAACGCGCGTGTGGGATGAATCTGTGTCGGGCTGGGGCGACAGCTGGGGCTGGGGCCCCATCTACTGTACGCGAGCACTCTGTGCCTCGTCATCAGTGGGCAATGACGAGGTGGGACCCACCGGGAAGGAAGCAGCTCGGCGTCCAGCCCGGCCACGAATAGCCCGTATCCTATCCATATCTGACTTCGTATAGATAAATTACAAAGACATTAACACATTAAAAATAATAATTTCATAAAAATCATCATCGGCACTATATATATATGAACGGAGGTGCAAAAACACATCAATATGAACCAAGTTCTAAAATGTTACTACATTTTTTCCGTGATGTTACAACATTACAAGTCAATCATTTTCAGTTTGAGAATCATCATCATCTTCATCACTTTCCTCATCGTCCTCTTCATCTTCTAATTCATCCTCTTCATCAGTAGACTCAGTCACATCATCTCCAACACTTTCCACATCTTCCGCGTCATCATCTACGACTTCTTCTCCTACATGAAGTGTTGTTGGAAGAGGAAGATCGTCCTCCTCGTTGTTGACCTCAACAGGGAACAAGACACGTGGTTGGTCGGCTTGAAAGGAGTCTAGCTCACTGTCATATGTCACGGGCAATTTCTTGGACTTGATAATTGTATACCAATGAGATTTGGGATTGGCGACGTCCTCCGCGTAAAAGACTTGTACAGCTTGACTAGCAAACACAAAGGGCTCGTCTGATGCAAGTCTTGACTTGACATTGACATCTACAATCCCTTGAGAGCTAACACGGATTCCTCTACTGCATGTGACATCGAACCACGTACACTTGAACATTACCAGGCAATTTTGGGAACCCAGATATGTTAGCTCAACAATCTCATCTAGCTCTCCGTAAAAGTCCATGTAATTATTGGCTGTAATTCTTGGCATAACAGTCGTCGTTGACCAAGACTCCACTGTTTTGGGTTTGTTTTGTTCGGTCATCATCTTTTACGTTAAACCTAAACCCGTTGATGATATAGCCTCCATGACAGGATGTTTGTTTGTTAGGGCCTTCAACTAGTAATTTCAAGCAAGAGGCCACTGGTCTATCCATTGACTGAACCTATTGTAGATGACGGTAAAAATTAAGGATAAATCAGTATACTAATTGGCCACAGAACTGTATATAACACATAATATAATTTCGTTAAACAATCTTACACGCCTTTTGAACCACTGTACAAATTGTGATTTCCGATGAGATTCAAGTCCAGCGGGATCAGTGATTAAAGATTCCGCATCGAACTCACTGCAAACCAATATAGTTGACTCGCTTATCACACACTTTTAATTATGTACAGCAATGTAAGTGAATTAAGACTTTAACTTACTCAACGAATGCCGAAACTTCATCGCAATTTAGAAGGGCATATATTGTTGCAGCACTGTACTCTTCATCCGTTAGCCATCGAGTATACGTTCGTCCGAACGCACTACCTCACTGCTTGAATATTGACAATTGCCCTTCTAAATTTATGCTTGATCCGGGGTCATTTCGGCCTAGTTGATTTAACCTTGTATCAACATCAGGCCCGAAATATTGACTACAAAAGTTTACAAGTTCTTCCATTACGTAAGCCTCCGCAATTGAGCCCTCAACCCGAGCCTTAATGCGGATTTTTTTCTTTAAATGGAACATGAACCTAGAAGTTTAGCAAATCGAGTTAGGTGGAATATCAATGATAACAGGTGTCGCATTAAGTGTAAACGAACAACTGTAACAATTTAAAGATTACCTCTCGAAGGGATACATCCACCGATATTGCATGGGTCCACCCATCTTAGCTTCATATGCCAAGTGAACAGGCAGATGCTCCATTGAATCAAAGAACGAAGGTGGGAAGATTTTCTCCAGCTTGCAAATTGTCACCACAATGTTCTTCTCAAGCACTTCCATGTTACTCACCCGGATCGTAGAAAAACATATATCTCAAAAGAAATGAGATAATTCAGTTAAAGTCTCGCAAACAACCAGTGGAAACAGTCCCCGAAAGGCAATAAGAATGAATCTCTCCATGAATACGTGGCAGTCGTGACTCTTCATCCCTTGGAACTTGCATTCCGATACATTGCAAGAACGAGATATGTTGGACGCAAACCCATCCAGAAGCTTCAAATTCTTAACCCACTGACAGACCTTCTCCACTTGTTTCTTGTCTAGATAGTAAGGTGCTTCCGAAAGTATCGTCCTCCCACTGACTGTCCGAGGATGCAATTCACGGCGTAAGCCAACTGTTGTAGATCCTTTCTCGCTTTAAGGTCTTTCAATTTGCCCTTGACATTCATCACTGTGTTAAACACATTATCAAAAACATTCTTCTCAATATGCATCACATCCATGTTGTTTCGGATAACGAGCGTCCTCCAGTAGGCTAACTCCCAAAAGATACAAAATTTTCTCCAGTTGTGCTCTTTCCCGTACCCTAGAATCTTTTGATCTGGCACACCCTTGCCGTGTGGTATGTCAGTATCAAGTGCCTCCAGGTGTGAGAGCACTTATTCACCAGATGGGTAGTCCAGTGTGACAACCTCATGCTCGATTGTCCCGTCAAATTTATCCTTCTGCCTATAAAACTGATGGCCCGGTGGCAAAAGCTTACGGTGACATTCGAACCACGAGGGCTTTTCGCCGTGCTTTAACGTATGACCGGGGTTCATGCCCATACAAGCAGGGCATGCTAGCTTCCCATGTATGCTCTGGCCACACGTCATTCCCAATGCAGGGAAATCATGTATAGTCCACATCAAAGCAGCCCTCATCTAAAAATTCTGTTTAAGGGATGCATCATATGTTTTGACTCCATGATTTCATAATTGTTTTAACTCATCAATCAACGGCCTTAAATACACATCTATGTCCTTGCCGAGACTCTTCGGCCCTGGAATGAGCAACAACAAGAACATGTACGACTTCTTCATGCACATGCATGGTGGAAGGTTGTACTGGACAATAATAACAGGCCAACAGGAGTAAGGCGTGGTAGACTGACCGAAAGGGTTGAACCCATCAGTTACTAGACCAAGTCTAACATTTTGAATTTCCTGAGCAAAGACTGGATGCCTGCGGTCAAACTTCTTCCACGCCTCTCCATCAGCTGGGTGTGTCAGCACATCGACATCGTTGCTACGAGTCTCACGGTGAGCCCTCATATGTTCAGCCGTATTGGAGGAGTAGTACATTCTCTGAAGCCGTGGTGTGACCGGAAAATATCGCAATATATTTCATGCAATGTTTTTCTTCTTCCCTTTGTCCAATTTTTACTTCGAATGATCACATACTGGACACCGTGACATATCCTTATTCTCTTTTCAGAATAATACACAATCGTTATTTGCACGCATCTATCCGCTCATAGCTCAACCCAAGTTTCCTCATCATCTTCTTCACGTCATAGTACGACGGCGGTAGCTTTTCACTTTCAGGCAGAATTTCTTTGATTAAGGTAACAAACTCATTAAAACCTTTCTCACTCAATCCGTGGTCTGATTTCAACTGTAATAACCTACTAACCGCAGACAACAATGTGTGTTTCGGAGCTTCATCCCACAGCGGCTCTTCCGTAGCTCTCAACAAATCATAAAACTGATGAGCCCCCTCGTTTCGCGGTTGGGGACTGTCGTCACCACCGTCGTTACCCCAGTCAACATTAGCATGCCCAGCATCCATAATCATATCTGGGCAATCATATCGTGCCTCCTCCCTAACTTCAGTTTGACTAGCCGGGTTAGACGTCAATACTATCGTTTTCTCGTGCTGCGTCCACCTTGTGTATCCACCCATAAAACCGTACCAACGAAGATGCCATTTTACTTTAATTCTTTTTCTCCAATGCAACAACTCACATCTACTGCATAGACACCTTATCTTATCAAAGTCAACATGTGCAGGATGCGCGTAAGCGAAGTCGAGAAATTCATCAACGCGATCCTCAAAATTGTCAGCATTCTTCCTTTTCATCCAACTTCGATCGACCGACATGACGACTGAATTATTGTACTGTAGACCACCTTCAATTATGACCAATCATTAGGCAGGGTCGATGTAAATATGAATGCATGAATGTGACAACATGTCTATGTATTTCCCCTCCATTCTCTAATAGGTAGTGGTCATATCCCATTCAAAAAAGCACATGTTTATAAAACAGTGAATAACTCATGTTTAGTCCTATGTCTGCGGAAAATTCACCTCCCGCATTTCTCTGAGTAAACGACATTGATTAGGTGTTTTAACATTCATATAATCTTGCCTTGCAAGGTTTGACGAATGTTTGAACACCAGATCTGTATGCACCCGAAGAAACACACGAGAACGTGTACCAAATATCCATGACATTAAGCACGGAGCATGAGTTGAAACACTGTTTTATAAACACCTAGCTTTTCCAAATTGTCCAAACTGGACATCCAAAGGCTCATTACAAAGCATTACTTTGTAATGACTACCTTTGAACGGGAACTAAGGATTTTCATGCAAGCATGCATTCAGAAATTGATAATATATGCATGAATCTTTTCGAAATATCAAAACTGCAAAAAGATCAATGCATATGCTACCAATTCCACTTTAATAGAATTTGTTAGCAATGAGTCGTACCATCTCGTTGCCAATGGACTTCGCAAAACAGTAACGAATATAAAGAATGAGCAACCAGTAATTGAACCATCTCTGGGCTAATTAGTGTTAATAAGGATTATCCTGGGCTAATTATAGCTAATTAGGGTTGATTAGGAGTAATTAGGGTTATTTTAAGCTAATAGCTGGGATTTATTGTGCGAAGTAGTGTTGATTAGTCCTAATTAGGCTTAATTGGGTTATGTTAGGACTAATTAGGGTTAATGAGGATTACCTTGGACTAATTATAGCTAATTGGGTTGATTAGGACTAATTAGGATTATTTTGAGCTAATTAGGGTTTAATTGTGTGGAGAGTGTTGATTAGTCCTAATTAGGCTTAATTGGGTTATTAGGCTTAGTTACGACTACTTAGGCGCATAATCAGAGTTTAGTTAGGTTTTAGGGTTTAGGGTTTAATTAATCTAATCACGGGTCTACAAGATATGAGTAATTAGGACTAATTAGGGTTTATTGGGACTGATTGGTGTTAATTAGGATCAATTTGGGGTAATTATAGCTAATTTAATTTTCATTGGGTTCTTAGGGTTAATTAAAACTAATTAGGCTCGTTAGAGCTAATTAGGGTTAGTTGGGTTCATTAGGGTTAATCGGGACTAATTAGGGCTAATTGTAGCCAGTGCTGGAGCCACGATGAGATTCTAAAGGGTGCTAAAAATGTCTCGTTAACCTAATTAACCTAAATGCAACAACCAACCATTCAACTTATTCACAGATATCTCAATCCAATTGGGTCTCATCCTCCGTCAACAATCTCAATTCTCAAATTCTTAATGCACAGTCAACAATCTCAATTCCCAATACCTTATATAGGGTGTCAGTATGGTGTCCGGCACCTCCAGACACGTCCGAAGACATTGATTTATTTTTTCAAATGGATAGCTAATAACCTTAAATCATTAATTAACAACCTAAAATCATCAATCAATAATCACACTTCTCAAATGCACAATGAACAACCTAAAATTATCAAACAAATGATCAATATTCAAATGGAAAAAAATCGTTCAAAATGCACATATCTGATACGCTTGAATTATTTCAATTTGGGGTTTGATTCGATTAGGGCAATTAATTAAGAGTTCAATTAGGGGGTTCAGTTACTTCAATTTAGGGTTCAATTAGGGGGTTCTATTAGTTCAATTTAGGGTTCGGTTGAATTGGGGCATTAAATTTAGGGTTCAATTAGTTCAATTTAGGGTTTGATTGGATTAGGGCATTCAATTTAGGGTTCAATTAGTTTAATTTAGAGTTCGATTCGATTAGGGCATTCAATTTAGGGTTCAATTACTTTAATTTAGGGTTCAATTAAGGGTTCTATTAGTTCAACTTAGGGTTCAATCAGGGGGTTCTACTAGTTCAAGTAGCAAGGGCATGGGGGTTCTCATGGCTCACTTCACTCCACTGCCTGTCCCTTCTCACTCACGAGCACGTTGTCTGGGGATCGAGATCGAGATACTTTTGTGTAAGTCTATCTATATGCCAAATATGGTTGATAAAAATCAGCACGATTCAGGCTCTTAATTTTTAATTTAGTTTTTAATGGGTTTAATTACCTTAGTATCCATATGCACTGATATAACTGCTTCTTATATGTACATCTATATATGTCAAAACATAATTTGCCATATGCAATTATTATACCAATTTGATCAGCATCAACACCATTCAGGCACTCAAATCCTTTGATTTAATTTTACTTGGTTTGATACTTTAATTACCAATTTGAAGACCCAATTCTTTAATGCATGAATGCATTTCGCAAGAAATTTTTTATGTCACCTTGAAGGTTATTTATACGTAATTGTAATTCAGTATGTTTTGGGTGCAGAGCCTCGCCACCTTATGCATAATAATAGAGTTCATGACTATCTGTGACGCAAAAAGTTATTTATACCTCAATTCTATTTTTATTACACTTGTATGGGGTAATGGACTTGCATTAAGTCTCAGTCTGTAAAGACTTTCCACTTAGAATTTCATGGGTGAAACTTCAGTCAGACTTAGAATACAAAATAAGCATTACTCCAAAATCCATGCTCATACCGTGGGTGCGATATGATTAAACTACTCAGATGTATAGTGTTATTCATGGAGCAGGTTGATTATATCTAAGGGCTGCTATGATCTGTATAAAGAATAATTTTACTGCATTAATTTTATTTAGAATCTTCCTAGAACAACATCATTCATAGTTTTGAAAGTTTTCTGAAATCAAGTTCCTCTGTAGACCTAGGTGTTCATAAGCATACTATAGAGGTAATTATGATCTTACTTAAGCTTTATTGTTATCTAGTCTTCAAGATTTATCATAAGTAAGCACACAATCACGACTTCATCCCCTGCCAGCATAAGGTATTTCCAGTTTGATTTTCAGTAATTTTGAGAAGATCGAAATTGTTGGAAGATCGAAATCATACCTTTTAAGTGAGACTGACAGGTAATTATTGTCGGCGGCAGTGGAGGGCGGCGGTGTTGGTGGCGTGGCAGCAGTGGAGGCTTGGTGGCTCGGCGGCAATAGAGGTGGATATGTTGGTCACGCGGCGTCGGGGGAGGATGAGGTGTCGCCGGCAGTGGGGCACAGTGGAGATGAGAACAGCAGTGAAAACGGGGCAGTGGAGGGGGCACTGTGGGATCGCCAGCGGTGAGAACTCAAAGTATTCAAAGAGAGAAACGGGGAGAGAGAAAACCAGATCTGGGGGATTTATTAAAGACTTTTAGCGACAGAATGAAGCTGTAGCTAAAAGTTCGTCGGTGAAGGTCGAACTTTTACCAACGAAATTTTTAACGACGGCGTAATTCCGTCGCTAAAATATTTTTATTAAACCCTTGGAAATAAAAAAAATTCTAAAAAAGTTCTAGCGACGGAATTGCCGTCGCTAAAAGACCGCCGACAAAATTCCGTTGCCAAAAACTTTTTACGATGTCTGATTCCATCGCTAACAGTATTTAACGATGGAATTTTTACTGACGAGACTTTCCGTCGGTGAAAGATTATTTAGCGACGGAAGTACTTCCGTTGCTAAAAATCCGTCGCAAAAGGCATCTTTTCTTGCAGTGAATATCCTCTAATATGCACCAACTCCCGCCAAACACACCAATGCAGAATCTAATGTCAATTTAATAGAACGACAACAAATGATAATACAATTGTTAAATTGATGCACAATGAGAAATAAATACAAAGCATCGAATAGGATTTCCAATAAACGTGTAAGGTTCAAAACAGAACATTAAGGGCAAGCAATGCATTATTCAACTATAACGGAGTCCAAAGAAAATTTGATAACAATACACAAAAATATTTATGAGGACAAATAGATGAAACTGGATTTCAAATAGAAATCTCTTACCTCGGTCCAAAGCTAATATATGCGCTCGCTGCTATTCAGCATCGTTCAAAAACTCTAAATTAACCTAAATTGAAAATTTAATTATTAGAATACCATCTAGCCTCATAAAATATGAACTCAATGCTAGTTTCTTAAAAATTGCTCACTCCGACACTCTCAACCTAAATCAAAACAAAACAGATCCCTCGAATGGCCAATTTAGCTAATAACTTCTCACGCCCTGTAAGGCATTAAGACTTCCCAAACTTTGAAATAAATGCTTATAAAATACTTTTATAACTTAAAATAGCATAATAAGTAAGAATATGAATTTTCTGAATTTTTTGAATTTTTTGAATAAAAATAATTTTCTTAAATACAAGAAAAAGCCAAAAATAACAATTAATTCTTCTAACTGAAATCAAAGTCCCATAATTTCATGATATCTTTATAATATATAATAAAAATATAGGAATAAAAATTGGAATTTAAAAAGTACCGAAACCATTTTAAAATCATTCATTTCATTAAATCAAATGCAATACATATTTATGTACTAAATCCCTCAGAAATTTATGAAACTTAAACTGAGTTGTCTTTTTACTATAAAAGCATTGCTGTTTTTTTTGCGAAATTTAATATTAGGTGCAAATGCTCAAAATAATTTTTAGAATAACTGCACTTGAGAAAATATTAAAAATACCAAACGATATAATAAAAATATGAAAGTTTCACATAAATTCTAATATTATACTAAGAACCATCCTGTAAAGTTTCCAAATTTTCGACGATCGGACAATATCCAACAGCCATGTGGTACAACTGTGCAAGCACAGTGTACCACGCCACTGCACAGGCCCATCACTGTGTACCCCTGTTCTTCTTCCTTCCACCTTTTGTCCAACCGACTACATTTTTTAGAGAACACGCGCGCGCGTTACATGTTGTTCACTCCCATTTCTCACACATAATACACTACATTCACATATATTATACACACACACACACACACACATAGCTTCCATATCTATCTTCTCCCTCAAACAACTCATTCCATTTCAGCTAGACATAAATCACGGCAGTTCACTTACACACTCACACGGGCACACAGACCTCCACACCGTTGGGTTAAACACACACACCTACTACACATATTTCACTACCATTACACTACACCATTTTTCAGTCCACCACAACTACATATATGTAAACACTACACACTCACACACTCTCCGGTACACATTTCCATCACAAACCCTCAACACACTACACCCATCGCAGCCTCCTTTTCTTGAACCAACACAAATACGCACAAAGAGACGCACATCTTCAAACATCCATCATAGCAGTCCCTTTCTTCTTGATGTTTCCATACATCACACATGTACACCACTTCTCTCCCACGATAAACAGCATACTCACAAGACCCACAATACGTACACACATATGAACGCACGCGCGACTCACACAGACCACATACACTGACGCACGGTGAATCTCTCGTCTGAACCATGGCCCACCGCAAACACATATCCATGGCAGTCCCCCATTTCCATCTCACAACCACCACAACACACAATTATATAACCATTTCACCCACTGTTTCATGACTATTTCTCTCTAAAAGGCAGCCCTTCATGGCTGTCTCTCTCTCTCTAAAGATAGCCCTTCACGGCTACTTCTACCCCTCGTCACAGCTGCACACAACCACGGGAGCCACCATGGCTGCCTTCTTCACGAATACCCTCCCTTGCCCTCACTAAAATCGACCAATACACACATATATATTGTACCTATATGTTGCAACATAAACAAAAGACATTGAAAACTTTCTAGAGGCTTACAGAAAATGTCGCTTACTTCGCCGAAAATTTCGATTGCTCCCAATCTTTCTCGTGCAGCCCCTCTTCCTATATTTCCCTTTCTCTTTTTTGTTCTCCCTCTCTCCCTTTCTTCATCTCTGTAACCAAAAGAGCAAGTCTGCTCTTCTTCTTTGGTAACCGAGAATGGAATATTAATCCCCTCTTTCTTGGTGGGTTTCTGTAATCAAAAAAAAAAAAAGAAACCAAGACCCCAAATTTTTATCCTTCTTTCTCTCTATGCAACTCTCTCTTCTTGTGACTTTCTTCTTTTGCTTGGCTGTAATGGAAAAATGAATTATGAAAATCTTTAGTTTCTCCCTCAATTCATCCTTGGTTCCTGTCTTTCCAAAATTATATAGTTGACTTTATTTTTCAAATAAATCGGATTTTGATTTTGATTTTGATTTTATGCATTTATTTATTTATTAACCCTTTCACTAATTGTCGCTAAAAGTTTCCGAAAATGTCACTCACACTAATCAATACTAAAGGCTCCAATTAATATTACTTATAAGAGCTATTATTAAATTTCAACTTATGGTTCATAAAACTTGTCGTTGAAGATTGCCGATAAAATTCAGTCACGCTAATCGTAACTAAACACTTCAATCAGTATTACTTATAATTGTTAACGTTTAAATTATAACTTATGAATTCTAAAATAAACTTGTCGCTAAGGGTCATAACCTATAAGGCTCAGCTCCTCTAATCTGCCACATTTCGTTAAAAAAACGTCGCTAAAGTTTACAAAAAGAAAAAGAAAATATTGCTCACTAGTTTGTCGCTAAAGGTCTGATAAATAATAACTATTTTTTTAACTGTGAAACTAGCCAAAGATTTTGGGGTGTTATAGAGAAAGTGTTAGGCGCCTGCCGCTCCCTTTGGTCTCTACTTCATTTCCATTGATTATGGCCTTAAAAACATGTAGCATGCAAAACATGATAAAACTCATCCTAAGTTAATTTTTATGTTTTTTTGCTTGAACTTGACATCGAGGTCAAATTGTCTATGTATCTGTTCGGACTAACCGGAATCCAAAACGTCATTGTTCGTCACTGGTTTTACAGGAAGTATTCTACAATTCGAGCTTAGACTTAGACAAAGAAATGTAAAAGACTCATTATATGTTTTTGCATAGAAATGTGACAACGGGAAATGGGAGACTCTTTTAACCATTATTATCTGAGTTAATCTAGAAAGCCGAAAATGTACCTCGAGAAGGCGCTGGCTTAGAAGACTTCGGAACTCCTTATGATGAATCTGCCATGCATTTGACTTGTGTATATAAAAATGAATATGAAGTGATAAATTCTGCTTAGAGATGATCTACCATTTCTTAGAAAGAAATTGTATAAAATCTCTAGGGAGAAATAGCTTGTCCCTTGAAAATGTAGCCCAAAGATCCTATTTATAGAGGTCTGGACGCTAGAAATGATAAGGATGATTATCTCAATCTGTTATTTAGTGCTACAGCAAAATATCTGATGAAATCCAAAACTTGAAAAGAGTCAACTTAACGGTCGGTTAAGGCGGTTGGTAATCGGCTGGTTTTCTACCAACTAGCCAGTTCACCCCAAAAACATATATTTTTCTTTTTTTTACTTTTAAGACATTATATGCCCCTAGTTCGGTAATTATCTCTAAAATACAGCTGTGATGAACCAAATTCGGGAATTATCTCCAGATTTTATATAAATAAAGGATTAATCACATATATCAAGGATAAACTACAAGATACTTCAAATCATATAATCAATCACAATCTCTTAACTTGACCTAGGTTAAACTTTAAATAACTAGGCTAGTTATCCGATGGACCGGGCGTAATTAAATTGGGCTAAACTGACTGGACTGACATGCAACTGGACTGGACTAGACTTAGACAATTAAACTGAATAAACTAATTAAATAACACTGGACTAGATTAATTAAATAAATTATATCACTGAGCTCACACACAATAATGCATTTTAATTAATAATGAAGTTCATTATTTAATTAATAAAAAATGCTTACAAAAATGGGCTGTCTACAAAAGGCTAAGGCTTTTATGATAATAGTAAAGGGTTTAATACACTTTAATGCCTCAAAACTAAACAAAATTTCACTTTAGCTTTCAATTGTTCAACATTGTGAGATAAGGCTACAAATATACAATTATTCAACCCCATAAGGAATGTCTTACCTTAGTAGCTGCAATGTCTTACCGTAGTAGCAATTGTCACTTCTTTATGAATCTAATCATTCTAATCATTCTTACTGACAAAATAATTGATGGAGGACATTCATGTTGGACGAATTAAAGGGGTAAAGACGTCTATACGCATCAAAATTGTTTTTGACAAAACAAATAAAAACATTCCCAATAACATTTAAAGATAAATATGCTTCATTTTACAAACAAGAAAACGAGAATCTTAAGTTGGCACCATCAAAAAAAGGAGTTGGCATTTCAGGAAATACCATACACGCCTGAAGAGAGTTTCTATTTATTCAGATTGAAGCACAGTAACCCATCTTCTTCAACTTATTCTCCATATATATAACCTCACACTTCACAACTAATGTATCTCATCGTGTATAACCCACTGTCTGATTAGAGTTTTTAATCTTCTTGTGCCTCCTTGTCTTTATCTTGTACAGCCCATGTGCTGTTATGGCTTGTGTTGCTGCTAAAATATGTCCCGCGTACGTTGCGGAACCCAAGCCTGCAAAATGTTAATATTAAAAATATGTCCCGCGTACGTTGTGGAACCCGAGCCTAAACTGATGACCTGCAAGATAGAAAACAAGTGACTGCCGGGTGGGGTTCCAGGCAGAGAACTCTCTGATACTTAAGTCAGAGCGCAGCTACATGATAATGATTCTGAAAAAAGCATGAATGTGTGTCGTCCCTCATACCTGAGGGGTAGACCCCTTTATATAGTGGTAGGAAGAAGAGCCCTAGTAGGATTGAGCCGTAGGCTAGATGTGTTAGGATCCTTAGGATCACGTCACGATCTCTGATAAGATAATTATCAGTCTCCCAGTTCGACTAGGATTGCCTGGTATTCCCCAATTATTAGGAGTTATATTTGAGATATATCAGCTTGAGATCCCAGAAACCCACCAATCAAGCTAAACAAATATGTGCAATAATGCATACTTACACTTTAGGTCTTTTTATATGGGAATATGCACTTGGCATGCAACGTTTTATGTTAATCAGTTTCATGGTCGAATTCATACATATGAAGCAACACCTAACTTCACCGAACAAGGAAAAGGGAGCCTCTTCCCTCTAATGAACTAAAATAATCCTTTGTGACGATGGCTTGGACATGGTGCAAAATGTTGAAATCGAGAGCCAAAATTCAGCAATTTATAGGATATAAAATTGGGAATGGGCAGACTACTTGGTTATGGCTGGACAATTGGAAGCTTAATGGTCCTCTTCTTCCTCGATATAGGAACTACGTTACTTATGATTCTGGCCTTGCATTAAACAACAAAGTTGCGGCTATAATAGAAGATGGAATGTGGCAACATCCTCTTGTTGCTGGCTTCCACCACCATTTGCCACAGCAATTGGTGGCCATTGCCGACCGATTGGTGGTAGTGGTGAATGAGCCAGTCGGTGGGGACAAGAGACAAAGACCACTAATCTATCTTGGTCCGCGACTGTAGGCGAAGAAGGTCAACGGCGGAGGTGATGAGTGCTTTCGTTATGGCTACCAGCCAGCGGTGCATTCCTCCTCTCCTTGGTCCATCATTATTTTCTCCCCCAGAGGTGCTAGATTAGAATAACCCCCCCCCCCCCCAATCCCACCCCACCTTTTGGTATATAATTATTCCACCAAAGTGGGATAAAACAAGTCTGATGGGTTTCTTGTCCGACCCTCATGTGCATAGCCAAACGCCGAGATAAGAATTTTTTTTAATCATATCCGGAGCTCTTATTCGGCCCTCCAAACACAGCCTAAGGGCTTGGCATGAGGATTTGTGCTTAGTAGCCTTACCTTAGAGTGATCAAGAAGATAAAGTGGTTTGGTTATTGGAGAAAAAAAAGTATCTTTTCCACTAAATATATTTGGAATGCTTTAACGACTAAAATAGACGTCGCCCTTTCATGGAAGATTGTTTGGTTTAGTGGCAATATTCCAAGACGTGCTGTTATTATGTGGATGTTATGTAAAGAGGGCTTGAGAACCAACACCAAACTCAAAAAATAGAATAACAGTGTAGGCGATGCATGCTCGTTATGCCTTGCATAGAAGGAAGATGAGGATCGCATGTTTTGGATATTTACATACACAAAGTCTTTGTAGACTGAGGTGCTACTCAAGTCAAACATTAACCATGACACCCTCAACCCCAGTGACATCACCGGAGCTTAGATGTAATTCAAAGACTACGTCATCAACATCGTGTGTGGAATAACAGAGCAACTAAACCATTAAACATCAATAACAAATGCTAATAAAATAAGTCCTTACAAAAACTTTTCAAATTAACATAATTGTTTTAGCAACAGAAGACTTGCCTTGAAATTAACAACTAAATCTTCGCAATGTGAAATACATAATTGAAGTAATTCGAAGCTCCACATCATCTACATCAGTACACCTTTTATTTGCCTTCTTAGAGGGTTCGCCACACTCATAATTAATACCTAAAAATGGTAGATAAGAATGAGCGAAAATCGCCCAGTAACGACAACATGAGGAATACAATATACGATTCGTTTAGAGGATACTCGAGGAACAATCAGAAATTTAGAGACAGTAATGAATCAAAAGTCCAACAAGAGAGTCAACATCATCAGTGATTATAGTCATAATTCTAGTTTGGTTAAACTGAGCGGCTACAAAGTCCAACTGAACATCTTCATCTCATCTTTGGACAGGGACTGACCACTCATTGACTATGCCCATTTTATGCAAGCAAAGGCAATATTTTAAAGCTGTAAATACAAAATCATAAATAATACCATTAAAGGTCAAGAAAAGTCAAAACAATCGCAAAACAATGCAATGCTGACTCGGACTTGACCAAATTGAACACGACAGGCATATCTTATTTCTAGGTACGCCCCATTCACTGGTCATCTTCATTCAGTGCCCCATCAAGTGCGGGTGTTCATCACAGTCACACATAAATTAAAGGGAGACCATTTTCATCAATAGCGCCGACTTTGAGAAAATTTCCACCACAAGCCCGTAACAAATTTTTTTCATGCAAGGAAATACCAGCTCTTGTTAACTACTGGCATTCTGAAATAACAACAGAAATTTAACACAGGCGTCATCTAAAACAGGCATGCAAATAGAGGCCATGAAAAGCATGATAGAATCGTACTATCTTTACCTAACTGACTTTTCGCCGAAGAAAACTTTCAAGCCTTCATCTAAACAAGTCGAAAAACCTCTTCAATCAAGAACAAATTTTGGTTGCTACCCAGATTGAAGGATATTCTTCTAACCCTATATATAGTGACAATTAATGGTCGCTAAATATTTCTAATGATTTTTCAGCGATAATTCTTAACAGTTTTTTAGCGTTACTAAATAAAAGCCACTAGAAACATTTAGCGATCATTAACTGTCACTAAATGGGGGTAGAGGAAGATTGATCCGGGTAGCAGCCAAATTAGTTTCTTCAATCAAAGTCTCTGTAATCAGGCATCGATTAATAATAAACTCACAGTTTATTCTACTTTGCCCCATTTTTTACTCTCTTTCTTAGTAGTTCATAATCTGTTGCTATAGCTAATCATCTCAACCCGATATTAAGGTTCTAATGTTACCATCCAAAGTACATTTTGGTACTGATCATTCAACTATGAAAACATAACTAGGATAGTCCTCCTTTTATTCACCGCGCTCAGTCGCACAAGTCAAATTAAACATCCCTCGGACATATGAACGTACTAAAATACCCGTAACAGTCATCACAACCAGCAATTATTTCAAAAGCTCTTAAAAACGCTCTATATTTATATTAGGCTAATTTCAGACCAAAAAGACCTTTGAAAAAAAAATTTATTTCAAATACCCCCCTCCGATACGTAAATGCGCAATGCGGCCAAAATTACTAAAAATGACAAATGACATTGAATTGCTATGAAACTTTAGACATTGATCCATAGTACAAGGTTACCAAAAATTTTGAGAAAATAATAATTTGATCTACTATTTTGTAATACACCAAGAGCCCTGATCTTAAATAAAATCATCTAATACCTTTCGTGGACGAGGAAAAATCTAAGAAAATTCCATGATGTAGATCTCTTAAAAAGATGGGGGTTACTCTTTTGCATATAGCCAAAATCAGAGCAAACATTGCTTTAGTAAAAAAACCCGAACTGTTGGAAACTTATCAACTTTTAGAGACACTTTCGTATCTTCTTCTTCCTCAAGAACCCATTTTCACTCCGTAACACCACACACATACAAATCAGAACACATTGTGTATACTCATACACATGCACACCTTCACACACTGAATTTCACACGCGCGCGCGCGCTCACACTCACATGCACACACCTTACTTACACACAAACATACACATGCACACACAGAATTACACACAAAACATACGCACACACCAAATCACACTGCTTTTCCCACACACACATGCACATACCTCACTCACGCGCGCGCGTGCACATACAAACATAGAGACACTTACACACACCGATTATACACACCCAAAAACACACATGAAAACAACAAAAAAACACATTGCACTCACTGATTACACATACAAGCACGCACATACACCAAAGCACACACTAATTTTACCCACACGCAAATGCACACAGGATTTTACACAAACAAATATTTCACACACACAAACACCTCCATAGGCACGCACGCGTGCGCGCACACACACACACACACATACACGCATGCACGCACGCGCATGCAAGCACACACACTGATTACACATGCACATTGATTTTGCACTTGCACGCACACCCAGATTACACATGCTTTGTTGACACACCAAAACACATATTGCAGACAGTGATTACACACAAGAAACACATGTGCACACACACCAAAACATACATTGGACACACCGATTACACACAAACACACATCTAAATCGTAAATCATCTCCCTACCTCACCCAAACATCTATGCATTTAACTAAATTAGGCCAAGGTCTACACTTACTGAAATTTCCCAATTTTAGCGAAAAACCCATCAATGGTTACTATATGGTAAATCATCTCTTCAAATTTTTCTTCTTCTTTTGCACCTTTAAATCCCTTGTTCTCGTTCCTCTTGTATAGCATGAAAACCCTAGCTTCAAGATTACCAACCTCCCTCAACCCCAATAGATTTTCAAGCCCCAAAAAGAGAGAAAGGTGGCTCCCTTAAGCAGCCAAGCCTAGGAAAAATTTTGTTTTTCTTAATATTAAAGTCTAGGGTCCTTCCCTATAGACCTGGCAAAAATAAATCTAGACCTGTGGGTAGAACCGTACCCTGCTAAAAAACCCGAGGTATGGGTACATATTTTGAGTACCCGCCAAAAACAGACCCGGACCCAAACCGACCCGTAAATTTTGGGTGAATCCAAGTAGGGCACGAGTTACCCGGGCTACCCGGTTTTTTTCTATATAAATAGTCTGCTAGGGTTTTGTTGTTTCTTTTCTCCCTTATATCCTCTGCGCCGCTTTTACCGTCTCTCTCTCTCTCTCTCTCTCTCTCTCTCTCTCGACGCGTTCTATCTCACGACGTCAGATCTATTGACGGCCAGTTAACCCACATCAACTCGAAGGCAGCTACTCCACCACCAGATCTGCCATTGCTTCATGTCACAGCTCCGTCGCCACCATAGATCAGGAAAGAGAAATTCTTGAAGAGTTAAAGTTATGGCGCAGATCGAGGTCCGATCGTGGTCTCTGATCGAGAATTAATTTTCTAGATCTGCTTCTCTGATAGTGGTCTCTAGTTTTGCCTTGCGCTATTTTTGTTTATGAGATGTTTTTTTTTTTTTGGAAGATCTGCGTGATTACTTTTCCAGATTTGTCTGTATTATTTGTGTTATTTTTTTTACGTATTTAAGATTTCACTCCTTCTGACCTAGAATTTTTTCGTAGGTGATATGAGATCATTCGGTTTGAGAATTGAGATGGTGGTATTCAGAATTGAGATGGTCAGTCGTGGAACTAAGTGATAATTGTAGAAATTAAATTAGAAATTAGCGGTTGTAGTAATAAAAAAGAAGAAAAGAATATTCTATAAAAAATAGCCCAGTAAATATATGTTAATAAAAAAATTCAAAAAGTTAATAAAAAAATTCAAAAAGTTAATAAAAAATTAAAAATTAAATAAATTACCTGCGGGTATTACCCGGCCTGCCAGGGTAGGGCACGGGCCCTTGGAAAGCCTACCCGGGAAAAAATGGGTAAAAATTACCCAAACCGGTTTTACCCGTACCCGGCAAGATTTTACCCGTATTCCGTAGGTTTACCCGTTTACCAAGTCTACTTCCCTACCTTTAAAATTTCGTCCTCAAAATTGAAGTAAGATACCTTAATTAGTAAACAAGAGTGCTTTTTTTTGTCGTATCCTCCCACGTGGCCTCCTCTATGGCGTGATTTCTTCAGATCACCTCGACAATAAGCACTACTTTGGAACAAAGGGTTGCTCATTCCTATTGACAATTTCTACCCAAATTTCATGTTACGAAAGGTTTTCTCGGACACTAATTGTCTTAAGTCTTATCATGCGATGGGCTTGAACATATTTTCTCAGCATCGAAACATGAAAAAATCATGCAAATTGTCCAACTCTTGTAGTAGTTAAAGTTTGTGGGCTACTGTTTTATTCCTTGATAGGTTTCTGAATGGTCCGAGGAACCTTGGGCTCAACTTTCCCTTCTTTCTGAACTGCATGATACTTTCAGAAACACGGAGTCACCCAACTCAAACTCTAACTTCTTTTGTCTGCATAGCTCTTCTGTCTACTTTAGGCAATATGAATTCTCTCTCGGATGATTTTAACCATGTATTCAGTCTCGCTAATCACCTATGTACGAGAAAACATTCCATCTCCGACGATATCTAACAAATTACAGTGCGACACTTCCAACCAAACAATGCTTACATATCTGGTAATTGTTGTTCTAAGAACATTTGATTAAAGGCAATTATTCCTCCCGATTAACACCAAAGTTTAAGCATAAGCTCACATAATATCTTCTAATATCTGAGGGGTGCGATCCGATTGACCATCCGTATGAGGGTGAAACGTTGAGCTCATGCTCAACATGGTTCATATTTCTCATGGATATTCCTCTAAACATTTGAGGTGAACCTTGTATCCTTATTAGACGCAATAGACATGGGTACTCCATATCGGCTGATAACCTCCTAGACATATAGTTGGGCCAACTGCTCAGTAGAATAGCCTTCTCTTATGCGAATAAATCGAGCAGTCTTCGTCACATGATTAACTATAACCCAAATATATGTGAACTTATTAGTCTGTCGAGGTAATCCTGACATAAAATTCATTGTGATGTGGTCCTACTGCCATAATGAAATAGGAAGGATTTGCAATTGTCCGATAATATTCTGATGACCAAATTTATCTTATTGATAAGTTAGACACGTGGACACAAATCCATCCCGCGCCACCAAAAAATTTGTTGTAGATCACGATACAGTTTTGTCTCTCCCAAGTGAATCCAGTACCTAATGATTTGGCCATAGGTTAAAATTTCTTTCCTCAATTCGCCGCTAGGCAAAACATATACTCGACCTTCATATCAATCTATCCCCTCCATATCACAATAAAAGTTCCCCTTTTTATTCTTTACGGATCCTTTTTGGACTTCAAGCAACCCTTTGTCTTGGCTTTGTACTTTGCTGATTCGATCGAGTAAGGTAGGTCAGATTTCCACATGGTAAAGACTACTATTCCCTTCTTAGCTTTGTAGAACATCGATTACGAGCTTGTTCCCCACTCTCCTCCTACTTAATGCAAATAACTACAACATTGTCTTATCTGGATAATACAATATTGAGCAATCATAATCCTTAAGGAGTTCTAACCATCTCTTTTGTCGCATCCTGAGTTCTTTTTGAATTAAGATATTTTTTAAACTCAAATGATCCATGTTGATGTCATAAGATGTGGCATATAAATAATGTGTCCAAATCTTCAAGGTGAACACCACTGCAGCTAATTCTAGTTCATGTTCTGATAGTTCTTCTTGTGGGTTTTCAAACCTCAAGAAATCACCTTTCCATTTTACATGAGAACAGAACCTAGTCCATCTAAGGATGCGTCACTATAAATAATAAATCCTTCAGATCCAGACGACGGTGTATTAATTGATGCAGTCACCAGTCTCTTTTTCAGTTCTTGAAAAATGCGCTCACACTTTTTTGTCCAGTTAAAATTAACGTTATTTCAAGTCAAGTTTGTCAACGGGGAGGCAATCTAAGAAAAACCTCAATGAACCTCTAGTAATATCTGGCTAAGCCTAGGAAGCTACAAACCTCTAGTAGCACCTGGCTAGCCTTGGAAGCTACGAACCTCAAAAATAGATGTTGGACGCTCCCAATTTAACATTGTCTCAATTTTCTCCGGATCTACTGATATCCTCTTGCTCAAAATAATGTGCCCAAAAATTGCACTACTTCTAACCAAAACTCGCAATTTTTTTAACTTCGCGTACAACTTATGTTCTCTCAGAATTTGCAATACGTGCCTCAAACACTGTGCATGCTCTTATCAGCTTTTAAAGGAAATTAGAATGTCCTCAATGAAGACGATGACATAATGATTATGATACTTGCGAAAGAAACATTTCATTAAAACCATAAATACAATAGGGGCATTGTGTAGGTCCCTAAACACACCTAGAGAGGGGGGTGAATAGGTGTTCACAACTTGAAGCAAAAATTTAAAACTTAATTTACAATGTAATAACTGAAACAATAAATATAAATCAACACAGAGATTTATACTGGTTTAGCCCTACCAGCCTATGTCCAGCCCCAAGCACTCCACACAAGGGAAACCTACTCAAGCCTTTCACTAAGTAGCTAGCTTCGGGTGCTAGCAAAAACCACAGTAAAGATCCGAAACCCTTCAAGGTTTCCAACAATTACAGGTGAAAAATAGAATACAATTGAATTACAATACACACTCCTCTATAAGTAGATGTTACAATGAATATTATAAAGCTAAGCTTTCTTAGGTGGGAAGATCTGAAACCTTTCATATATTAAACCAAGAAGCTTGCTCCTCAATTTCTCAGAGTATAGACTCACTCAAAGAAAAGTATTTAAAAGATGAAATAAGATGAGAGACTCTTTTTGAGAAGAGGAGAGAGATTTTTTAGAGATTGTAAAAATTAGCAATAAATGCTCAAAGAGTCCCTTTTTATACTAGAAGAGAATATGACCGTTGAAAAGGATGACACAAGGATTCATTCGAATGGAAAAATACCTCTAAAGATTTTGGTCGAATGAAATGATAGAGCAGAGATAGTTTAAAGTCACTGAAGGATTGAGTCGAAAGAAAACTCTTTTTCATTCGAAGGAAACTTTGTTTCGACCAAAAAGTTGGCTTCGACTGAAAACTTTGGATTCGACCGAAAAGTTTTGCTTCGACTGAAAGTTTTGGGTTCGACCGAAAACTTTTGATTCGACAGAAAGTTTTTGCTTCGACCGAAAATTTTGGCATCAGCCGAAAAGCATTTTTAAAACTTGACAAGAAGAGTCTGAAGGATCAATTCCAATGAAAACTCATTTTCGTTCGAATGAAAACTCTTTTGAGAGAAAATTTCTTGGTTTAATTCTTTACTTGATTTTTGTGGAGATCTTTAAGAAAGACTTAGAAGAATTACAACAAGGAGAAATAAAATGAAGTGCTAAGTCCAGATCCAGGTCCACATCCAAGTCTACATTCCAGTCCTCTTTTTTGCCAAGGGATATTCCATGTTTTGTTTGATTATGATTGGTCTTGAAAATTCTTAATAGCGGTGTTAGATTAATGTTAGAGACAATAAACTTAGAATCATCAAAATAATGCAACTTTGACTTTTAAAGTCAACAATCTCCCCTTTTTGTTATGATGACAACATTAATCTCATGAAAAGTAATATACTCCCCCTGGATCAGATAAGCATTCATGACAAAACAAATAATTGATTAATTGCTTTAATATAATAAAAAAATTTACAATTCAATAATTACGAAAGATATCAATAAGAATGTTTTCCCATTTTGTCAAATCAAAAAGTGGGAAAAACCTATCAGAAAAGAAGAAAAAAAATGCTAACGCCTATGACGGGCACCCTGAGCAGACGAGGAACGATCTGGAGCCGGAGGAAGATCAGATGTAGGGATCTTGACGACTTCCACCACTCGAGGCGAACGCGGCATGGGATGATTATATGGAAGATGTGGATTGAAGAACCATTATTCACCTTAGGTGCCGGTGTGATGAGATGGAAAGACATCGGGACGAGTGACTAAGAATCCATGCACTTGATCAAAGATCTGATGTGCTAGGTAGCAGTTCTGCTTAGTCAAAATGCTGGTAGTTAGATAAGCTTGGCGACGATGAGCGTGAGTGGCGGCATCCTGTTGGCATTGGAGGTCCTACTGCATGCGATTCAAACTTTCCAAAATGGGAGTATGGTTAAGAGGAAGGGAAGTGACGTTGGAAACAAGTTTGTTGAGAGGGTGTGGAAATCAATTTGATTAAAGAGGAGCTGGGCTGAGGACTGTGGAAAAGAAGATAGCTAGTCAAGAAGGGCAGTGTGATTGGCAGTGATAAAAGCTACAGGGTAGTTTGGGATTTAAGAATGAGCTGAACGGTGTTGGAGAGACGAGAGAGCTACTCGGAAAGGTCGGAGGTGTCAGAAGATAAAAATTCATCAAAAGTTAAGTTTGAAAAATCAAGAAGGGAACCGAAAAGAGGGTCAGAAGAATGAGTTGGTATGGGCAGATGAGGTGCAGAAGAAGAAGGTCAGTGGGCTAACAGGGTGCGGAAGAAGAAGGGTCGGTGGGCAGTGGTGTTACAGAACGAGAAGGATCGGTCGGCGGTGGTGGCACAGAGGGAGAAGGGTCAGTCGGCAAAGGTAGGTCAAAGAAGGGGGCAGGAGCATGAGTTGACTCAGGTTTGTGAGTTGACTCAGAGGGTGCTACCAGCTCAAGAGAAGGAATATTAGTAACTTGGTCAGTGCTAAAGGTAAATCCCGCACGACGAACATAAGTCTCTTAAAAGATATGCGTGCTAGGAAGAGGGACGCGTTCCGACACAACTGTCAGAAGGGGAACGTTGAAAATTTCAAAAAAAATAGTCAGAAGAAGACCAAAAGGAAGATGAGCAGAAGGATTATTTTTACGGGCAGCCATATCATGTAAAATTATGTCCGCAATGTTTAAGGGAGAGCCCCAAATAAAATGGGTAAGGATGATAAAATCGAGATAGGTGAAGGCGGCAAAGAACCGGAGCTCACCGAAAGATTATAAGAAAGAATGAGATGAAGAATACAGTATAAGGGGGGATAGTTCATTAAGGTTAGGTTTTTGGGCTCGAGTAGTAGAAGGATTATTGAGTATAGTTTGAGTTTGTTGGAGAGGAGTGAAAATGCCACGAATGCACCAAGTGTTGCCGGGAAAAATGACAAGTGAGGATTGGTTTGTGAAACCGAGGATTTGTGCCAATGTAGTGGAATCAAGGCAAATAGTGACACCGTTTACATAGGTCACAAGAAATGTGGAAGCAACGAAGTTAAAGGTCATGTTAGAATAAAACATGTGGATTAAGTAGGGATAATAGACAAAGGGAGAAGATAAGAGAGATCCCATTCGTTCAAAGAATGACATGACACCAAGTTGACCCATAAGGTTGAGGTTACTAGGACGACCAAGCACTACCTCTCAATGGACAAAGTTCATATAAAAATTGATTTAGTCTTCAGCAGTTTCAAAAAATGGGTTATGTGGAGAATGTCTGTGGGTGAAAGGTACTGACAAGTGGGTGGAGGACAGTTTGGTTGAGGAGCAGAAGTAGGAAGAGGAGGAATTACAGTACCTGGAGTAAGTAGGGGAGCGTTGGGTGGTTGGTTGACAGGAGCAGGTGAGCGAGCGTGTGATGCCTGAGTAGCAGCCCGTGTGCTACAACATGAAGGAGCAGGAAGAATTTCAAGTGAACTGTTGGACTCGGATGTTTCTTGCAACACAAGGCGATGTCGACTGCGAGAGCAGCGCGTGGATGGATCTATAGTAGAAAGCTTTGAAAAAGGTCACGAGGTAAAAAGAGTAAAAAGTTTGACAGTAAACTATAAACAGTGAAATAGAAAATTTTATGTAGACGAAGGATTTCGGTCGAATGAAAACCAAGTTTTCATTCGACCGAAATGGACAGAAGATATAAACAGACAAAGAGAGCAATTTAATTCGAATGAAAGACTTTTCATTCGATTCGAAGGAAATAGTTTCTGTCGACTAAAAAGATCAAAAGAAAAAAAACAAAAAAGAAGTTAAGACAACAATTAGCTCAGATCACACATTCTTAAGCGACGACGAAGTGAACAAAAATGGATTCAGCTAAAGGTTTTGTAAAAATATTTGCAAGTTGATCTCCCGATCCTACTTTCTTGAGTTCGATCAATCCTTTCTGAACGTTATCTCGAAGAAAATGGTGACGAATATCAATGTGCTTTGTGCGAGAGTATTGAACTAGATTTTTACTAATATCAATAGCACTACTATTATCGCACATGATGAGAATATGATCTAAAGAAACACCAAAATCTTGTAAGGTTTGACGCATCCAAAGAACTTGGGTACAACAACTACCAGCTGCAACTTATTCCATTTGGCTGTCAAAAGCGCTACGAATGTCTGTTTCTTACTATGCCAAGATACAAGCGATTCACCGAGGAATAGGCAAGTACGATTGGTGCTTTTACGATCAACAAGACATCCAGCATAATTGGAATCAGAAAACCCAACAAGATCGAAAGAAGAATTTTGCGGATACCAAAGTCCTAAATTTATCATCCCAAACAAGTATTTAAGAATACGTTTAACGGCGGTAAGATGGGATTCTTTGGGACAAGCTTGAAAATGTCACAGATGCACACACTAAACATTATGTCAGATCTAGAGGCGGTAAGATAAAGTAAGCTACCAATCACACCACGATAAAGCATGTGATCAACATCTTTACCAGATTCATCTTTAACAAGATTAACGCTATGAGATATAGGGGTACCTCTAGGTTTAGCATTATCCATACCAAACCTTTTCAAAAGCTCTCGTGTGTATTTTGACTGATTGATGAAAATTCTCTCTTTCGATTGCTTGTTTTGGATTCCGAGGAAAAAGATAAGTTCTCCCATCATACTCATCTCAAATTCCCTGTGCATACTCTCAACAAACTCTTGGCACAGATCATCATTAGTGGCTTTAAAAATGATATCATCAACGTAGATTTGGACTATAAGAATATGCGAATTTTGAGATTTGGTCAAAAGAGTGGTATCGACTTTGGCACAAGAGAATCCAGGATAAATAAGAAAGCTGCTAAGACGATCATACCAAGCTCGAGGAGCTTGTTTAAGACCATAAATACCTTTTTCAATTTAAAAACATGATATGAGTATTTTTAATTTTCAAAACCGGGAGGTTCTTTAACAAAAGCTTCCTCCTGAATTACCCCATTCAAGAAGGTACATTTCACATCCATTTGAAAAAGTTTGAAATTCAGGTGACATGAAAATGCCAAGAGCATTCGGAGAGCTTCAAGTCGAGGAACAGGGGAAAAAGTTTTGTCAAAATCAACCCTTTCAACTTGATTGTATCCTTGGGCTACTACTCTAGGCTTGTTTCAAACAATATGGCCATTTTCATCAAGTTTGTTTCGAAAAACTCACTTGGTGCCAATGACCTTTTATTGAACAGGAGGCGGGACTAGAGACCAAAAATTGCTTCTTTCAAATTGATTAAGTTCTTCTTGCATGGCAAGGATCCACCCATCATCTTTGAGAGTCTCAAAAATATTTTTAGGATTAATTCGAGAGAGAAAAGAAAAATCAGCGCAGAAGAGATTTACCGAAAATCGTGTCTTAACTCCATGTTTAACATTACCAATTATTTGCTCCTTCGGGTGGCTAGAGGAATATCTCCAGCTTTTGGAAAGCGGTTGAGTCTCGGTATTTTCTTTGTGGGATGATGTTGAACTCTCTCCTTCATTTGAAGAAATTTATAACTTGTTGTTTAAGTCGAAAGAGAGTTCCTCACTGTCATCATCTGCATGCTTACTTGGATTTTCAACATTAGATTTTTCAAATACAACATGCATGGATTCTTCAACAGCAAAGTCCTACGATTATAAATTCTATATGCTCTAATCATCAAGGAATAATCAAAAAATATACCCACGTCAGATTTTGTATCAAACTTACCGAAGTTCTCACGATTGTTCAAAATAAAACACTTGCAATCGAAAATCTTAAAATAATCAATTTTAGGTTTTCGTTTTGAGAAAAGTTCGTAAGGAGTTTTATCAAGAATCGGTCTGATAAGTACCATATTCAATACATAACAGGAAGTGTTGATGGCTTCGATTTTAAAAGAATTTTCATGAAGCATTGTTCTAGCCATCTCTTGAAGAGTTCGGTGGTTTTTTCTCTCTACAATCCCATTTTGTTGGGGAGTTCAAGGAGCCAAAAATTCATGAGCAATGCCATTTTCATTACAAAAAGATATAAAATCTTTTTCAAATTCACCGCCATGATCACTCCAAATTTTCACAAGTTTCGACTCCTTCTCATTTTGTAGAAGCTTACAAGGTTAAAGAATATTTTAAAAGCTTCATCCTTATGGAAAGAGACCCAGGTGTATCTTGAGAAATCGTCAACAATAACGAAAGCATAAAATTTTCCACCAAGGTTAGCATTCCTTGTGAGGCCAAAAAGGTCTAAATGAAGAACTTGAAAAGGACAGGAGGCAGAGACAATATTTTTGGCATGAAAAGAAGTTTTTGACTGTTTTTCGTGTTAACATGCATCACAAACCCTATCTTGACAAACTTCAACTTAGGTAAGCCTCGAACAAGTTCTTTCGAGAGTAGTTTCTTAATTAGATCCATATACACATGACCTAATCTATGATGCCACAACCAAACATCATTTTGTTAAACAGAGAGGCACACTTCTCGAGAAAAATCTAATGCATCAAAAGATAAAGTGTAAATGTTACCATCTATCTTACCAACCAAGGTACATCTATCTGAGGCATGACGTGAGGTAGTGGTCACCTTCAAAATGAACTTTGTGTCACTATCAATTAATTAACTTATGCTAATCAAATTAAACTTCAAACCATCAACTAAAGACAAATTATTATTGAAAATTGAACCGTTACCAATTTTACCTTTACCGATGATCTTCCCGTTTGAGTTGTCTCCGAAAGTAACAAGGCCACCATCCTTCGGAGTCATACAAGAGAACAGTGAGCGATCACCTGTCATATGTCTTGAGCATCTACTGTCGAGGATCCATTTATTTGGATCCACCTTTGCTTTCAAGCATACCTACAACAGATTCTGGTTTCGTTCCTTTAAGCACCCACACTTTCTTGGGTCCTAGAAGATTAGGTAAACAATGTTTTGTCACCCAAACTTGCTTTATTCTCTTTTGACTAATAGAAGAAGAATGTTGATTTTTGACTACTTTAAGAGGACAGTTTCTTATTACACACTGTATAGAGTGTGAATGGTGAGTAGGAGGCTAGATTTTTGTTAAAGAAATTTTTATAATCATTTTGCTTCTTTGAAGGATCATGACCAATCCTACTTTTTTTCAAACACACATCTTTTTCTTCCCAAAAGTATATCCAGGTTCTCTTTTCCTTTTCTAAATTTTGAAAGAGTAAAATTCAGATCTTCGATCTCTTTGTCTAAACTCCCTTTTTCTGTAGAAATTCTTTCCAGTTGAGATTTTAAAAGCTCTTTTTCTACAGGAGTTTTTACACTTCTTAGATACTGGATTTATGAAGACAAATTAGAATTTTCCTCCTTAGAAGCAATTAGATCATTTTTTAAAGAGCCGTTTTCAGTGATGTAAAACTCAATCTTTTCGTCTAGTTCCTCCTTTTCACTAACCAACTCTTCAATTGTGCTTATCAAAGAAAGAGCTTTGTTTTTTAGGGCGGCATTTTCAAGTTTTAACTTCTCATTATTTTTACTAAGTTCAAGGAAGGCTAACTTAAGCTGATCATAATCAAAATTTTCAGAAGTAATTACGTCATCTAAGTGATCATCCTTGGCCATAAAGCATAGCTGAGCTACATCTTCGCTTATTTCTTTATCACTTTCGTCAGAATCATCCCAAGTCAGTAGAGCTTTTCTAGGTTTGAATTTATTTTCTTTTGTGTCTCGGTCGCTGCTGCTTGTTGATTTATTCTTGATGTATCAAATTCTGCCACATTCATAGCAAGCGTCAGGATTTTCTCTTGTGTTCCAATCACCATTGTTTCTTTGTTGTGATTGGGTTGTCTGAATCTTCTTGACTTTTTCATCTCCTCGGTTTGTAAAGAACTTTTTGAACTTGCGAGTGATGAACGCCATGTCTGGATCAAAGTTATTGCTGCTTTTTGTAGGTTCATAAGAGGCCTCAGCTTTAAGAGCTAGGTTCTTCTTCTTCGAAGTGATCTCTTCCTCGTCATGAATCTTCATCGTGATTTCATGAGTCATTAGTGATCCCACCAATTCTTCCAACTTCAGCACATTCAAGTCTGTAACTTCTTGAATGGCTGTGATTTTGGCTTCCCATCTCTTGGGAAGAGAACTAAGGACTTTCCTTACAATCTCCTTTTATGTGTATGTTTTTAATTAAGAGCTTGAGTCCATTTATAATGAGAGTAAACCTGGAATACATCTCATTTATAGACTCATTTTTCTTCATCTTGAAGCCTTATACTACTAGACTAGCATGTTAATCTTGCTTTCTTTTACCTAGTTAGTACCTTCATGAGTAACCTCCAGTAGCCTCCACATCTCTCTAGCTATTTCACAAGCTGAGACTCGATTATACTTATTTATGTCAAGTCTACAGTTGCTAATATTCTTTGCTCTGTCATCCACGAAGTAGATATGTGCCTCATGACTATCCATCTCAAGAATTCCCTTGGGAACCTTGATTTTATCGGGGCCATCTTTCATGGGGATAATCGGGTCATTTTGTACAGCGTACCAAACATGAGTATCCTACCTCATGAAATTTCTCATCCGATTTTTTCGGTAGCTGTAGTTTTCATTCTTCAACAAAGATGGTCGAGTGGCTACCGAACCTTCTTCCATGTTAAGATCTTTAGCTTCTTGATTGTAAGGTCAAAACAAAAATAACAGAGCACACAGCTCTGATACCACTTGTAGGTCCCTAAACACACCTAGAGGGGGTGAATAGGTGTTTACAACTTGAAGCAGAAATTTAAAACCTACTTTACAATGTAATAACTGAAACAATAAATACAAATCAACACAGAGATTTATATTGGTTCGGCCCCACCTGCCTACGTCCAGTCCCCGAGCACTCCACACAAGGGAGACCTACTCTAGCCTTTCACTAAAAAGCTAGCTTCGAATGCTAGCAAGCATCAAACCGCAGTATAGATCCGAAACCCTTCAAGGTTTCCAACAATTACAGGTGAAAAATAGAATACTATTGAATTACAATGCACACTCCTCTATAAGTAGATATTACAATGAATATTACAAAGCTAAACTTTCTTAGGTAGGAAGATCTTAAACCTTTCACGAATTAAACCAAGAAGCTTGCTCATCAATTTCTCAGAGTAAAGACTCACTCAAAAAAAGTATTTGAATGATGAAATAAGATGAAAGAGTCTTTTTGAGAAGAAGAGAGAGATTTTTTAGAGATTACAAAAGTTAGTAATAAATGCTCAAGGAGTCCCTTTTATACTATAAGAGAATATGACCGTTGAAAGGGGATGACACAAGGATTCATTCGAATAAAAAAATACCTCTGAAGATTTCGGTCGAATGAAATGATAGAGCAGAGATAGTTTAGAGTCACTGAAGGATTGAGTCGAAAGAAAACTCATTTTCATTCGAAGGAAAACTTTGCTTCGACTGAAAGGTTTGGCTTCGAACTGAAAACTTTGGATTTGACCGAAAAGTTTTTCTTCGACTGAAAGTTTTGACTTCGATTGAAAATTTTTGCTTCGATAGAAAGTTTTTGCTTCGACCGAAAATTACGAAAAGCATTTTTAAAACTTGACAATAAGAGTCTGAAGGATCAATTCCAAGTCCTAAATCCAGACCCAGGTCCACGTCCAAGTCCACGTTCAAGTCCTCTTTTTGGTCAAGGGATATTCCATGTTTTGTTTGATTATGATTGGTCCTGAAAATTCTTAATAGCAGTGTTAGACTAATGTTAGAGACAATAAACTTACAATCATCAAAATAATGCAACTTTGACTTTTAAAGTCAACACATTGGTCAACACAAATGGCATCACAAAAAATTCACAATGTCAATACCTAGTTCAAATAGCAATCTTTGTGAGATCGTTCCCCCTTAATTTTTAACTGATGGTAACCCAATCTAAGGTCAATCTTAGAAAAACTCTTAGCACTTTGCAACTGATTGTTATTTCTAATGGTCACCGTATTCAATGCCTGATAATCAATGCACGGCCTCATAGACCTATCCTTCGTCCTTACAAACAAGATCCGAGCTCCCCAAGGTGATAAGCTGGGTCAGACAAACCCTAATTTCGAACTTTCAACCCATTCATCTCAAAAAGTGGTAATCTATAGGGAGTTTTAAATATGGGGCCAGTTTCAGGAACAAGATCAATGGTGAACTCCATCTCACGCTCCGGGGCCAAATCGAAAAGGTCTTCATGAAAGACAACGGGAAACTCGTTGAAAACTAGTATTTGTTTCAGTTTCTGTTCACTAATATGGGTATCATAAACATGGGCCAAGTAGCCTTAGCACCCACTTCACAGGCAACGACGAGTCGCAGAGTGGTCATTAAATAAGGGGGTCTCACAGATTTATCCCAATAGATAATAAATTCGAGTTTATTAGGCACCTACAAGTGTATCAGTTTACAACAGCAATCTATATTGGCATGGTGTGTGGCTAAATAGTTCATTCCAAGGATAACATCAAAATCTTCTTGATCTAAGGGTATAAGGTCTGTATAGAATTTTTTATCATGAATTAGGACCAAACATTTCTTATACATTTAGTGGCAATGAGGGAATGTCTATGGGGCATATTCACATCAAGCAACTGGCATAGTACGATTAGTTTGTAGGCAAGTGACAATGAAACAAAGGAAAGGGTAGCACCAAAAGCAAATAGAACTAAAGCCTTATGTGAACACATAGGAAAATTTCCTATCACCAAATCATCGGATCTCTCATTTTCTTTGAGGCTCGTGGCCTGGGCACGACTCGCTGGTTGGGGCTTTCCTTCGATGTCCATCGTTCTTCTTTAAGGGAAGTCCTTTGCAATGTGTCCGGGTTGTTGGTATTCAAGATAGATTCTCTGGGTGATCTTGCACTCGTTAGCACAGTGGCCCTGCTTGCCACATTTGTAATAGGCTCCGGTCGCATTACATGATCTGTACCCATGTGTCTCTTTCTGCACCATCTGCATTCTCATTCTCCCCCTTCCTACCCTGGACCTTGTTCAAACTTCTTCTCATCTGTCTTCTTCTTGAAATTCCTCCCACCACTATTATTCGTATCTTAAGTTCTCGTTCTCTTTCATTCGTGATCTTTTTGTTCCTCCCATGCCTCTTTGTTTTTTCCTCCGTCAACAAGGCCTTCTCTACTACTTTGGTGAAGGTTCTCAAGTAGAAGCTCTTCACTTGTCTTTTCAATGGTTGTTTCAAACCGTTCTCAGAACATCTCACCTTGAAATCCTTGGTAACAAAGTGCTGCGGGGCAAAGCGGGCTAACTCATCTGATCTTTTATGTATTCTTTTACTGTCCTGTCTTTCTATTTCAGAACTAGAGAGTCTGACTCCAACTCATTCCTCACGCTCAACAGAAAGTACTTGTAATCAAAGAGCTGTTTGAACCTATTCCACGTGATGTAGGTTGGGTCAATCCTCCTTCTTTCCTCGGCCTTTTTTTGGACATCCCACAAGTAACTAGCATCACATCTAGCATGTGCGTGGCAAAGGCCACTTCTGGTGTTTCCCGCACTATGATATATCAAATGCTTTCTCAATCACCTTAATCCATATAGCTACCTCTATCGGATTACTTCCCCATGGAATTCAATCGGGTAAGCGTCTTATAAATCTCAGAATCGACACTCTTTCTTTTTGTTTGCTGGTGCTATTGCAGCAACCGGTATAGCTTGTGCTACTAAAGCTCTTATGGCTTCTCGTAAAAGTCCCACCAATTCCCTCCTAAGGTCTTCGCTATCAATTGCACTATTGTTGTTGTTTTCTACGCTCATATCTTTGGTGTTAACCAAACACACTTCTGTTGAGGTTCCTCTCAATTAGGAGCCCCCACTTGCCTTTCTGGCAAAGGGACTACACGATTCCTCAAGTTTCATACTGTTCTATAAATAATATGTTTCCCTTTTAGGTTGACTAAAGGTTGATGTAGATGAGCAACCTTGTTACCACAAAAGCATTAAGTCACAAGCAAAATCATTTCAACATCATAAATTTTCACGCTCCACCAGGTTACAAAAGACATGGGTCTGCTTATTCTATAACAAAAAACAGACCCTAGCACATCATACAGCTCTTAGTTTAGAAAAAAAAACCATAACGTTCCCTAAATAATTCCAGGCTCCAACAACGTTCGTCTAAAATCAATTGTCGCCTATCATCGGGTATAGCCCCATTAGAAGGACAATCATGGACAATCCGTTGAATCTTCTAGACAACCCTTATACTAGTGTCAAACTTTCTCCTCTAGGCTCTGACATGAGGCTTGTTTTTCTCCTCACCTTTAGCTTCCAGCTTCCTTATTGCTCGGCTAGAGTTTATTCTCAGGGACTCCAACTGGCTTCCTAGCTCGTCCCACTCTCTCGCTATTTTTAGGTGCCATCTCTTTTAAAAGGTCATAAGATTTTTACTCGTCCTCTCCCTCGTCTCCTTAACTATCAGTTCAAGGTCTATACGAAAAAACTGCTCGGCATCATCCACCTCTCCAATAGGTCCTTCTAATTCAATTTCTATAGAACCGTCTTCTAGCTCTTCCATCTCATCTGCATCCTCATTGGGTTCCTCCTCTGAGTCCTCCTCATGCTCCTTTTTGGAATCTGATTCAACAAGCATACCATCATCATAACATTCATCCAAGTCTTGGTCAAAAGGTACTCTTGCCATTTCCTACAATAACTAAAAAATATAGACATCATAAGAGTATACCTTGGCCGACTCAGGCTTGCATATATCTTAGTTATCACTATGTTTCAGTTAAATTATTAAAGTTTTCCTTTAATCTTCTCATTGGAAACTTAGGTGTTCTACCACAAAATTCTGAAGTGTACAAAATCATAAACCTATGCTCTGATACCACCTCTGACACCCTCAATCCAAGTGATATTAGCAGAGCTGAGATGTCAGTCAAAGGTTTTGCCATCAACATCATATGTGGAATAACAAAGCAACTAAACCTTTAAACATCAATAGCGGATGCTAACAAAATATGTCCTTACAAAAAATTTCAAAATAAACATAATCGTTTTAGCAACGAAAGGCTTCAATTGCCTTGGAACAACTAAATCTTCACAACATGAAATACAAATTGAAGTAGTACAAAGCTTCACATCATCTGCATCAATACACCTTTTATTTGTATGGTAGATAAGAAATGAGAAAAAATTGCCTAGTAAAGATAATAAGGGAAATACAACGTAAGATTCATTTAGAGGATATCCGTGGAACAATTAGAAATTTAATGATAGCAATGAATCGGAAGTTCAACAAGAGAGTCAACATCATCAGCCATTATAGTCACAAATCAAGTTTATTTAAAATGAATGGCTACAAAGCCCAACTGGGAACATCTTTATCTCATCTTTGGACATGGATGGACCCATTAACCGACTATGCACATGTTATGCAAGTAAAAGCAGTATTGTAAAGCAATGACTACAAAAGCAATAAATAGTAAAACCACTAAAGGTCAATTAAGGTCATAAAATCGCAACACAGTGCGTACTCGGACTTGACCAGACATGACACGACAGACTCTAGCACTTCATCTTATTTCCGGTTACTCTTGTTTCACTGATCATCTTCTCATTGAGTGCCCCATCAAGCAGGAGTATTCATCTCAATCTTGCATAAATTGAAATGAGACAGGTTTCATAAACAAGGCTGACTTTTTGAAAATTTCCACCTCAATTCCTCAACGAATTATTTCATGCAAGGAAATACAGAGTATCAATAACTACCAACGTTCTGAAATAACATGAGAATTTCAAAGCAGGCATTATCTAAGACAAGCATGATAATCGAGGAAATGAAAAGCATGACAAAACCGTATTATCCTTTTATTAGTAGTTCAAAATCTCATGCTACAACTAATCATCCACTACAAGAAAACAGGCCTTTAGCGACAGGGAAATCCGTCGCTAAAAGAATTAGCGACGGATTTACCGTCGCTAAAAATCCCTCGTATAAAAGTTCGTCACTAATAGTTTAGCGACGGAATGTTTTAAATCCGTCGCTAAAAATGTCATTTTTTCCGACGGATTTATTTTTAATGAGCGACGGATATTCCATCGCTAATTATATTTTTAGAATTTTAATTTATTTTCTTTTTTGTCAAATTAGCGACGGATAAAATATTTTAGCGACGGAATATTCCGTCGCTAAATAACTAATTGTAGGAATTCTTTTAGCGACGGAATTAATCCGTCGCCAAAAGTCAATTTTTTTTTTTGAAATTTTTTTTTATTTTTCAATTACCCAGACCTGTAATACAATTTTCAATTCTCAACAACAACGCGCAATAATCAATACAGAAAGATATATATAATCAATTATAAAAAATATTTATTATAAAAAAACTCATATATGTACAAGCCGGGAACCGGATACAACCGGTTAGGAGAGGGGAGAAGAGTACAAGCCGGGCACAGGGGGGAAGCTAGGAACGGGCACGAGAAGGGGCTCATTAGGGGTTGCTGAGTCCCGGATCTGGATCCTACTGATCCGGGGCCGGCTCGGCCTGTCCAACAGTGCCCTGCTCCCTGATCATCCTCACCACCACTGTAGCAATGCGCTGGATCTCCTCGTTGTCCAACTGAGGACGAGGAGCCGGTCTCTGTGGAGGGGCAGCAGGGGGTGAGGACGCTCCTATCACGGCACGAGCAGCCGTGCTAGGCAGGCCACGTATGCGGCCTTTCGGCCGATTCACGACCTCCGGCGTATCCAGCCATCGCTTCAACCCCCCAGTACTCACAGCTGTACTAGTGGACGCTGATGGCTGTCCGGACTGCTGCTCGGACCCCCTTAGCTGTTCATACAAGGCCTGCAAAAATAGTGGTTTAACGATATGTTAGGGCATTAATTAACGAAACGGACATTGAGGATAAAAAGAAAAAATATTAGCAACTTAAATAAATTGACTCACATCGATCCGCCGGGCAATATCTGAAATATAGTCGCCCGCCCGGTGCGTCTCGTCCTTGTCCTTCTTCCGCACGTGCGTCTGAGTATAGGTCAGAGCTATGACCTCATCCTCCTCCAGATCTGGGTGCTCGACCGCGTTCATGTGTCAGACGATGTCGTGTGGCACCGACCCCCCCCCCCCCCCGTGTGTGACTCCATGATTCCATAACTATTTTAACTTATCAATCAACGGCCTTAAATACACATCTATGTCCTTACCGGGGCTCTTTGGCCCCGGAATAAGCAACGACAAGAACATATACGGCTTCTTCATGCACATGCCTGGTGGAAGGTTGTAAGGGACAATTATAACAGGCCAACAGGAGTAAGGCATGGTAGACTGACCAAAAGGGTTGAACCCATCGGTTGCCAGACCAAGTCTAACATTTCGAACTTCCTGAGCAAAGACTGGATGCCTACGGTCAAACTCCTTCCACGCCTCTCCATCAGCTAGGTGTGTCAGCACATCGGCATCGTTGCTGCGAGTCTCACGGTGAGCCCTCATATGTTCAGTCGTATTGGAGGAGTAGTACATTCTCTGAAGCCGTGGTGTGATCGGGAAATATCGCAATATCTTCCATGCAATGTTTTTCTTCTTCCCTTTGTCCGGTTTGTACCTCGAATGATCACATACTGGACACCGTGACAAATCCTTATTCTCTTTTCAAAATAACACACAATCATTATTGCAAGCATCTATCCGGTCATAGCTCAACCCAAGTTTCCTCATCATCTTCTTCGCATCATAGTACGACGGCGGTATCTTTTCACTTTCGGGCAGTATTTCTTTGATTAAGGTAACAAGCTTATTAAAACCTTTCTCACTCAGCCCGTGGTCTGATTTCAATTGTAATAACCTACTAACGCAGACAGCCGTGTGTGTTTTGGAGCTCCATCCCACAGCGGCTCTTCCGCAGCTCTCAACAACTCATAAAACTGATGAGCCCCCTCGTTCGGCGGTTGTGGACTGTCGTCACCCCAGTCAATATTAGTATGCCCAGCATCCATAATCATATCTCGGTAATCATATCGTGCCTCCTCCCTAACTTCAGTTTGACTAGTCGGATTGAACGACAATACTATCATTTTCCCGTGCTGCGTCCACCTTGTGTATCCACCCATAAAACCGTACCGACGAAGATGCCATTTTTTACTTCAATTCTTTTTCTCCAGTGCAACAACTCACATCTACCTCACGGACACCTTATCTTATCAAGGTCAACATGTGCAGGATGCGCATAAGCGAAGTCAAGAAATTCGTCAACGCGACACTCAAAATCTTCAGCATTCTTCCTTTTTATCCAACTTCGATCGACTGACATGACTACTGAATTATCGTACTATATACCACCTTCAATTATGATCAGTGATTAGGCATTGCCGATGTAAATATGAATGCATGAATGTTACAACATGTCTACATATTTCCCCTCCACTCTTCAACAGGTAGTGGTCCTATCCCATTCAGAAAAGCACATGTTTATAAAACAGTTTTTAACTCATGCTTAGTCCCATGTCTGTGAAAAATTCGGCAGCACCTCCCCGCATTTCTCCAAGTACACGACATCGATTAGGTGTTCTAACATTTGTCTAACCTTGCTCAAGAAGGTTTGACGGATGTTAGAAAACCAGATCTATATGCACCCAGAGAAACACACAAGAACGTGTACCAAATATCCACGACATAGAACACAAAGCATGAGTCAAAACACTGTTTTATAAACAATTAGCTTTTCCAAATTGTCCAAACTGGACATCCAAAGGTTCATTACAAAGCATTACTTTGTAATGAGTACCTTTGAACGAGAACTAAGGGTTTCTATGCATGCATGCGTTCAGAAATTGATAACATTTGCAAAAATCTTTCTGAAATATCAAAACTGCAGAAAGATCGTTATTTAGTCATAATTACGGTTATTTAGTCCTAATTAGGGTTTAATTGTGTCGAGTAGTGTTTATTAGTCCTAATTAGCGCTAATTAGGCTTAATTGGGTTATGTTAGTGCAAATTACGACTAGTTAGGCTAACTATAATCAATATGCGCGTAATTGGGTTCATTTTGGCTAATTTGGGATAATTACAGCTACTTTGATTTTCATAAGGTTCTTAGGGTTAATTACAACTAACTAGGCTCATTATAGCTAATTAATTAGGGTTAATTGATTTATTAAAATATTTATTTTTTAAATGTCGGACACCATCGATCAGACGTAGTGTCTGTGTCTGCGCTAACTAACAGGTATCTCAATCCAATTGAGTCCCATTCTCCGTCAACAATCTCAATTCTCAATTCTCAAATACCGTCCAATGCAACAAAAATTAACAAAAATCACACATTCAATCCAATTGGGTCCCATCCTCCGTCAATAATCTCAATATCTCAAATGCTCAATACACAATTAACAATCTAAAATCATCAATTAACAACCTAAAATTATCAATTAATAATCGCAATTACTTCAAATGCACAGCTAATAACCTAAAATCATCAATTAACAACCTAAAATCACATATCAATAATCACAATTCTCAAATACATAATTAACAACCTAAAATTATCAAACAAATTATCAATGTTCAAATAGCAAAAAATTGTTCAAAATGCACATATCTGATGCGCTTGAATTATTTAATTTAGGGTTCGATTATATTAGGGCATTCAATTTAGGGTTCAATTAGTTTAATTTAGGGTTCGGTTCGATCACGGGCATTCAATTTAGGATTTAATTAGGGTTCAATTACATCAATTTAGGGTTCAATTAGGGGGTTCTATTGAATCAATTTAGGGTTCGGTTGATTTGGGGCATTCAATTTAGGGTTCAATTTAGGTTTTAGTTGGATTAGGGCATTCAATTTAGGGTTCAATTAGGGGTTAATTTAGGGTTCGATTCGATTAGGGCATTCAATTTTGGGGTTTAATTAGGATTCAATTACTTCAATTTTGGGGTTTAATTAGGATTCAATTTAGGGTTCAATTATTTTAATTTAGGGTTCGGTTGGATCAGGGCATTCAATTAGGGGTTCAATTACAATTAATTGGTTCAATTAGGTTGAATCGGGGTTCATTACAATTAATTGATTAAGTTAGGATTAATCAGGTTTAATTGGGGTTAATTCGTTCAATTAGGGTTACGCAGGGTTAATTACTGTTAATTGGTTAGTTTAGGTTGAATCGGGGTTCATTACAATTAATTGGTTCAGTTAGGATTAATCAGGTTTAATTGGGGTTAATTCGTTCAATTAGGGTTACGCGGGGTTAATTACTGTTAATTGGTTAGATTAGGGATAATTACGGTTTGATTAGGAATAATTGGGTACAAATTAAGGATAGTTAGGGTTTATCCGGGCTAATTATGCTTTAATTAGGATTTAGGGTTTAAGGTTAACCGGTTCAAACAGGTTTAATTGGAGCTAATTACGATTAATTGGTTCAATTAGGGCTAATCAGGGCTAATTAGGGTTTATTGGTTCAATTAGGGTAAATCAGGATTAATTAGGGCTAATTGGTTAGATTAGGTTGAATCTGGGTTCATTATAATTAATTGGTTCAATTAGGGTTAATCAGGTTTAATTGGGGTTAATTCATTCAATTAGGGTTACGCGGGGTTAATTACTGTTAATTGGTTAGATTAGGGATAATTACGGTTTGATTAGGGTTAATTTGGTTCAATTAGGGTTACTTGGGAACAAATTAGGGATAATTAGGGTTTAATCGTTATAATTACATTACAACAAATTAAATACAATACAATACACTACAAAAAATTAAATTTAATTACATTACAACAAATTAAATTCAATTACATTATAGCAAATCAAATACAATTACATTACAATAGATTAAATGCAATTACATTATAACAATAGATTTAATGCGATAAATAATTTCTAGCATACAATTACATTATAACAACAGATTAATTTCTAGCATACAATTACATTATAACAACAGATTAATTCAATATGATAAATAATTTCTAACCGGGAAAAAAAGTGAGTTCAGGCAGTGGTGGTGCGAGGCGGATGACGACAGTGGCGAACGAAGGCAGCGGCAGAGGGTGGTGGTGCGGCGAAGGGGGAGGAACTGTGGCGATGGTGGTGCGACTGTGAGGTGGCTGTGGGAGTAGTGGGGTAGCTGCTGGGCGGCGAGGTGGCAATGGGGACGGCAGATCTGAGGGGAGAGGGAAGGGCGGTGTGGTGGTGGCGGGGGGGCCTGTCGCTGGCGTGGGGGGCTGGTGGGGAGGAAAGACGGGGGGAGAGAGAGAGAGAGAGAGAGAGAGAGAAATCTGGGTATTTAAGAACACATTTAGCGACAGACATGTCCCGTCGCTAAAGATCTGTCGATAAAATCATTTAGCGACGGTTTATACCATCGTTAAAAGACCGTCGTTAAACGTCCGTCGGGAATGGTTTTACCGACGGATTAATCCGTCGGTAAAATATTTTTTTGGACAACGTTTTTACCCACGGAAATTCCGTCGCTGAAAACACCTTTAGCGACAGAACGACTTCCGTCGCTAAAACCCTTTTTTCTTGTAGTGATCCCACCGTGATATTAAGGTTCTAATGCTAGCATATGAAAGTGCATTTGGTACGGATCATTCAAGTATAAATTATAACTAAGATAGTCCCTACAATCCTTTTATTCACAGCGTTCAGTCGCACAAGTCAAATAAACCGTCCTTCAGATATGTGAACGTACTAAAATACCCCTTAAAAGTTTAGGGATAAGAACTTCCAAGCACGAATCTGAAAGCTAACCCTGACAGTAACCATCTATTTGATCTGGTACAAAAGGAATAAAAGAACTTTTGGGGGATCTAGAGGGAGTTCCTCAATAGCTAGTGTATATTAGATTCTGAAGATGTGTGGTACTATGTTTTTGTTCTGTTGAGATGTACTTTATACTTGAGCTTTGAATAACAAATAGACCTTTCACCAACAAACAAAAAAAAAAACAAAGTCTGCGTACCTAGATTCGGATGGTGGGATACAATTGTGACTTTAAGCGACTATATTATTTGAAAGGATCAAACTTTTTTTTTTTGTGACGATTATTGTAGGCAATACTTGATAGTAGCACTTTCTTGAAGAAACTAATGGTGAAAATTACGGGGTAGAGTTTGAAGAGGAAAAGTATTGTCATCATAGTCACATATAAGAAATGAGGGATGGCTTAATACTGCAAGGAAATAACATGAGAAGCTAGCACTACATGTACTAAGTGAGGCAAATGAATGTATAGGAAGAAGAGAAGTTCAACGGATGCATGTGACGATTGGGAAATATGAAGTAATATTGAGTGGAAATCAAAAAAGGAACTGAAAGGAGGAAGCAAATGTAAAAAGGAGAGGGTGGGGGGCTCGTATTAGACGAACCAGACAGTAGGGATGAACACATGAAACAGACATCAGTGAGTGCATGGGATCGGCTTGGGTATAACAAGTGTTATCAAAAGAGTTTGGAAGTGTGGCAGTGCATGGGCAAAATGTGTTCCTGGCATCGTTGTTTGTCAGTGAAGCTGAAAGCAAGTATACGTACTTCCAGCCGTGGGTTCTTGAAGAAAAGAAATGAAGGTAACGCGAAGTGGTTTGTTGCCAAAATTGGTAACCGGAGCATAAAAACACTAAGCTTGATTCCGGGTGAAGGACACTCGGTGCTAGTGATCTTCGATCTATCTAACTTTTTTTGTACATACCGCACATTTTTTCTGTTTTTCACAAAGAATGCTTCATTTATAAAATTGAGATACTTTTAGTAATACATGCATTCGTTACAATCGGACCGGCATGTAAAAAGTAATTTCGATATAAACTCTAACTGAGAATATTTATTTTCTTGGGCTTTTGGTTTGACTGTGTTACCATTTGGGTTACTATTACCGACTTATTGTTGCTTTTTCCTACTTGAAAATTTTGTTATCATCACCCCTTTACGGGACTTCTGTTTCTGTTTCTGTTTCCCATCAACATGGCTCTGTTACCGTTACTCTTACTCTTACTCTCACTCTCACTATTGTTGCTTATGTTTCGGCTATGGAACTTGTGCTTAGGGTAGACCTTGAGCCAAAATGATTTTTTGGTAGATATATTCAACCAGTATAGTATGGGAGAGTTGGATATAGTTAATTAACGGGTCACTTTTATGTGAACTGTTGATTTGATTTCATTACAAGAATTTTTAGAAAAAAAAAACTATTTTGTTGTCAACTACAAATTTCTATTATGAAAAATTGTGATACAATTTTGTTTTTCTGGCATGCTTCAGTCTAACTAGTTGGGACACTGGTTACTTATTGAACACGTGAAAGCTCACCTCTTGCTTGACATTGCATGTTTAAAAGGAAGACGATAATGTCGATCGTGGGCTTTAAAATTCTTAAGGAGAAACAATGTGCACTTTTAAGTACTGTTATTGTAAATTTGCGGATTCTATTATAAGTGCCATTATATAAAGGATTTGTGAATTTGTAGATTCTATTGTAAGTGTCATTATATGAACTTTACATCCGGAGTTTTGAATGTATTAATTAGTTTTCACTGTTATCTGTATTGGTTTTAGTAAGCAAGATCCATCCGTGCATATATGAGGTGGTCAAATAGGCCTGCAGCTGGTCACCCTTGAGCCTATTGGGCCGAAAACAGGTTCTGACAATGGAAATGTAAGGAGTAACTTTTCCCTTTTGAGGCTGAAATAAGCAAAGTATACGTACTTGCCAGCCGTGGGTTCTTGATGAAAAGAAGTGAAGCAACGGAGGAGCAGGAATTGATTCATTGCCGAAGTTGGTAACCTGAGCATAAACACACTAAGCTTGATTCGGAGATGAACATTTGGTGCAAGTGACCTTTGATCCATCTAATTTTATTTTATATATAACATAGTGTATCTGTTCCTCACAAAGAATGCTTCATTTATGAAAATGAGATACTTTTTTTTGACACTTGCATTCGTTAAAATCAGACCGAAATGTAAAAAGTATGAAAAGTTTAACCGAGAATATTTATGTTGTGGAGCTTTCTATCTAATTTCGTTACCATTCAGGATATTATTACTGACCCACTGTTAATTTTTCCTACACGAAGATTTTGTTACTGTTACCCGCTTTGCGGAACCTCTGTTTCTATTTCCTGTCAACATCGCTTTGTTACCATTACTGGATGTTACTGCTATTGTTTATGTTACCACTGTGAGACTTGTGCTTACGGTAGACCTTGAGCCATAATGATTTTGGGACGGTTGAATATAGTTAAATAACCGGTCTTTATTCCGTGAACTGTTGATTTGATTTTGTTACAAGCAGTTTTTACTAAAACTATTTTGTTTCCAACTATAAATTTTATTCTAGAAGCTGTGATACAATATTGTTTTCAGACATACTTTGGTCCAGCTAGCCAGATCACTGGTTATTCACTAAACACGTAAAAGCTCAACTCTTACTTATCATCGTATGTTTGACAGTAAAGTTGTAATGTCAATCGTGAGCTTTGAAATTTTTAGGGAGAAACGATATGGACTTTCAAGGACTGTTATTGTAAATCTGCAGATTCGATTGGAAGTGTCATACGAAGGACTTGTAAATTTCTGGATTCTATTATAAGCGTATTTATATAAACTTTATATCTGGAGTTATAAATATTAAATTTCACTGTTATCTGTGTTGGTTTTAGTGAACGAGACCTGACAGTGCGTATATGAGGTGGTCAAATAGGCCTATAGCCAGTCATTCTCGAGCCTATTGGGCCCACAGCAGGTTCAGATCGTGACAATGTAAATGTGAAGTACTGTTTTTCAAACCATCTAGTTTAGTTTTAGCTTAAAAAAATACAAGTACACACGTATGCTATGGCCCGAATAGAAAACATTTTGTACATGAACACCTTCTTCTCAGAAACGAAGTAAAAGACAACTGTGTGTAGACAAAAGATTTCAGTGATATTTCACACGAAGGATTTCTGTGATTTTACACACTTTGACTCATTTATTTGACCCATTTATGTGATATCATAAATGGGTCAAAGCGCTTGTACCATTGACGAGGAGACTGCTTCAGACCATATAAAGACTTTCTCAATTTGAAAATGTGTCTCTTTCCCAGTTCTATAAATCCCTCATGTTGCCGCATGTCATTAGCTTCCAAATCCTCATGGTGAAAAGTAACTTTCACATTCAATTGATGTAGTCTCAAGTCAATAATAGCCACAATGGACAAGTAATTAACTCGAATAGAAGTATGCTTTATTATTGGTGAGAAAATCTCATTAAAATTAATAAATTATTTCTCTAAGAGTATTGCTTTGCCACTAATAGTGCCTTTAACTTTTCACCTTCTTTTTTTGAATCCGCTTCTTTCTTTTTGAACACTTACTTACACCCAATAGCTTTTACTTTCTTCGGCAGTTTTGTCAACTCTCTTGTCGTATTTTATGTAGTGATTCTATTTCTTCAGACAGGGCTGCCATTGTCTTGGTCATGCGCTGCTTCTTTGTAACGTATCTCCACTGCCTGTCACTAATACAAACAAAACCATACTATTTATAAGGTTGTTAAGCATGTTTCTCCCTCCCTTGTGTTATATGTCCTAGTGCTACTCTGAGTCTTTCATGAACTCTTGATCAACTTAGTGTGATCCGTGGTCAAATATCTCTACCTACATAGTCTTCCATAATTTTGAACCACTTCAGTCTTTTTGGCATTTTCCATTTTTATCATGGAGGATTTGTTAAAGTCAACATTGCAACTACCATCGTCTTCTTGGAAGCTAGATCCCACAATTGGCAACCTTTAGCACCGGCTTCATAACCAATGAATGTGCACTTCTTTGATTTTACGTCCAGTTTTGAACGCTTCTCATACCGAACGTAAGGAGGATAATTGAAAATTCTAAAAAGATTAAAAAAAAAAAAGTCAATTGTTTACCTATCCAAACCTCTTCAACAAATTTGCATTCATTCTCTCGACTTCTCCATTTAGCTCTGGAGTTCTTTTATCAATGAAGTAATGGATTATCTTTCCCTTTACAAAACTCCAAGAGTTTTGCACTTTTTTTATTCCATGCCTTCGTTAATTCTGAAGTACTTCAACCTTCGGTATGTTTGAACTTTCAACTTGTACTTTTTACTGCTTGAAAATGTTAAATACTTCAAATTCATGTTTCATTTAAAGTCATACCTTCTCGGACTAGCCATCAATAGAATTAACAAAGTAACATACGCCACCTTGCGAACATCTAAATGGGCATACACAAGAACACCCTTACTAGGATGAGATGCTGCAGTCATGAAACTTATTCTGTGTTGTTTCTTGTACAAATAATATTTACAATGGTTTAGCTAGCTTACATGATTTTTTACCTTTCGATAAATTTCTTCGGTAAAATGCTGACATACCTCGTTCACTTATGTGCCTGAGCCTCAAATGCCATAAAGTTGCACAATTAGTATTGGAATCAGCAGGAGTAGTAACTACCAGTCTATAGAAGTTACCTAGTTTCTAACTTTTCATAATGATCATAGCACCTTTAGTGACTTTTAGCACCTCCAACTTAAGCAGAAAACTCATAACCCAAAGAATCTAATGCTCCCATAGAAATTAGGCTTTTTCTTTGTTCAGTAATGTATCTTACTTTAGTTTAAATTCTAACCCCTCCATAAAAAATTCTGACTTTTATGGTGCATATTCTGGTGGCTTTATAACTAGAACTATTAAGCACTCTCGGCATCACAAGGTAAATATCTATCAAACCAATTTTAATTCCGGGTCATATGTTATGAGAAATACAGGGTCGTATGGTATAAGCATGTAGAGTCCAAATTCAAGTATCTACCAAAGTACCGCTACATGCCAAAACTAGCACCGAACACAAAGAAGGTCTGCATCACCTTGGCTTGGGTCAATTGCACTAGGCACCCCGAAGTTTTCACGTGGTAGCGTGCTGCACCACAGTTTTTTTTAGCTATCTGCCACCCCAAAATCGCATAAGTGTGGCGCCCAACACCCTCCATCCAAATTCCGGCCAACAGCCTCACCTGATAAGTAATTTAACTTAAACAAGGGGGCATTTTGGTCAGACCGATTAAAAAAGGGTCAATTGCAGTAGGCACCCCGAAGTTTTTACGGGGTAGCGCGCTATACCACAAAGTTTTTTATAGCTATTTGTCACCCCAAATTTTCATAAGTGTGGCACCCAACACACTCCGTCCAAATTCTGGCCAAAAAAAATTAATAAGCTGAACTTAGGAGGGCATTTTTGGAACATCACAGAAACCATAATCTCTATCAGCCGTTTGCGCCGCCAACCCCCTTGCGCCGGCATCTCACGCTGGTGTCACCCCTCTTCCGACAGTGCCCCTCCCCCCAACGCCGACCTCGTCCCCTACCTTCCTTCCTCTTCTCTCCCCCTCGCCCCGTGCCCCTCCTTCGGCATCTCACGCCTGCAGAGTCTCTTCCCACCCCACGGCCGCAATAGCCCTGCGCCGCTGTCCCTTGCCCCTCTTTCGCATCTTAGGTCGGTGTCGCACTCTCCGCCGGCAGTCCCTCCCTCGTTGACAATGTTGACCCCTCAACCAGTCCCTCCCCTATCACGGAGTAATGCATATCAACAGCCAAGAATTCGAGCCTGCAACAGCCGCACTCTCCGTCGGCAATGTCCCTCCCCTGTCGGCGATGCCGAGCCCTTCTCTTCCTTCCTCTTCTATCCCCCGCCCATCATAGCGGCAACAGCCTCGCACCACCGCCTGACAAACCCATTGCAATCTTCCCTCCCTTTTTTTTTAATCTTTTTGACCAAAATGCCCCATTGTTTAAGTTAAATTACTTATCCGGTGAGGCTGTTGACCGGCATTTGGATGGAGGGTGTTGGATGTCACACTTATGAAAATTTGAGGTAATAGATAGCTAAAAAAACTTTGTGGTACAGCGCGCTACCACGTGAAAACTTCGGGGTGCCTAGTGCAATTGACCCAATTTAAAGATTAGGGTTTCTGTGATGTTCCAAAAATGCCCTCCTAAGTTCAAGTTATTAATTTTTTTTTGCCGGAATTTGGACGGAGGATGTTGGGCGCCACACTTATGCAATTTTGGGATGGCAGACAGTTAAAAAAAATTTTGTGGTGCAGTACGCTACCGCGTGAAAACTTCGGGGTGCCTAGTGTAAGTGACCCCCTTGGCTTCCAGGCTTCTTCTTGGCTTGTAGTTCCGTCGAATCCTTTCTCATTTCTTGAAACTGATTTTTATAGTGTCCTAAACTTTACAATAATGGCATACTACTATCTCTTGCATATGATTGCTATCGAGCTTTACCCTCACCATATTGTTTTCCCCGTTGCCAATTCTTATTGCGCCTTGAATCTGACTTCAAATCTACTCTTACAACAAGGTTATTTGCATGGGAACTATCTCCCAAATCTTTGAGACTATCTTCTCCAGGAGGCTCATGGTCATCTCATCTATTGTGGGTGTGTCATTCTCGATGAGCAATGTTGTCCTCTCAAGGTCTCATAAGCCGATGGAAGTGATAAGAGCAAAGTAATGGTTAGATCTTCTTCATCGATCTTAACCTCCACGTTCAGCAATTCTGACATGATTTTGTTGAATATGTTCAAGTGATGGCAGCAAGTACAACCGCTTCTTGAGATATAGTCAATTCCCCAAAAGACTTAGACATGTAAATCTTTTCCAGTCTACTCCATTTGGCTAAAGAATAAGTTTCCTTCAGCATGCTATATTTGATCTCAAGAGCCAAACTCAAACCTATTGTACTGACAGTCTTTACTTCACACTCCTTTCAATCATCAACGTCAATGTTGTCACGTTCTTGCCTAATAAAACTTTCAAGATTCCTTTTTACACCAAAATATCTGTGACAGTACTTTGGCAAAGAGTTTCCACATTAAACGGCTGAACATCATTTTTTGGCCCACCATCTTTTTCTACGATAGGGATAGATTATAATAGCTCTGGTACCACGTGTTAGTATCGCTTACGCGAATGTACCGAAAACATTGGAACATAATGGAAAAGAATTGTAACCTAAAAATGTAGGTGATACAATATGTGGACACAAGTTTTCACATAGTTCTGTCTTAATATGCCTAAAACTTCTTCGTACAGAAACTTGAAAGTTTAATTCCAGAAACATGAGACCTTTATCGCAATAGATATCCCTTGTACACCCCGTACTGACGTCTATCGAGGTAAGTAAAACTCTCTCTTGCACACTCTCTTTTTGGATGATCTTTAGAACTGGATGAAAGGTCTTACTGACAAGTCTTTCTAATTGCATATGTGTGATAGGTGTGGCACCAAATCTCCGGGAATATTGACTCCAAAAATTCATTGCTGAATGTCGTTGGTTCCTTTTCTCACGCCAACAACAATACAAAGTCAGCATATTCATTGTTGAATACTATTTCTTTCGGTGGCAAACAAGTCACAACACAATAATTCGCAAAAATTGTATCAGAAGGAAGTCACCCGAAGTTAATACTGACTAGGTTGAATTTCAAAAAGCCTTCGAGACTACTTTCCGAGGCTTGTTAAATTCATCTAGTATGCCAGGATTGAGGCTATATATCATGCCAATCTTTCAAGCACAAGTGGACAATTCTCAAGAGGATCATGATGCACATATCTTGTAGTGGCACCAATAATTCTTCAAGGTGATACTTTTTATGTAATGTAAATGAATCGAATGCAACGCATCATCAAATAGTAAGCAGGTGCATGCTACCAAAAATGGGGAACCCGATATGTGCCTCATGCTATTATTTATGCATGTCAATTTCTTATACTTCAGCTCAACATCTAGTAGTCGTTTTGGCTACTAGGTCATAAAAGAAAAAAATTTAGCTGTTACCCAAATGAAAAGAATCTTCCTCTTCCCCTTCATATAGCAACAATCAATGATCGCTAGATGTTTCTAGTGATTTTTATTTAGTGAAAATAATGCTAAGAATTATTGTTGAAATTACTAGCAGAGCGCCCACTAAAAAATTTGTAACTATATACGAGGTTAGAGGAAAATTCTTACAACCCGAGTAACAACTAAAATTGGTTCAAAATCAGAAACAACTCATAACTTTTTTATCAAAGAATATTTGCTGCAAGGCAAAAAGGTCGAAATGAGTCTATTGATATGCAACACTCTCTAGAGAAGGAATTTGAAAGAAAAAAGGGAACTACTGGTGGCAACGACTTTCACCCAGAACAATGCCATATCCACTGTTGGCAATACTTGGAGCAGTAGTTTTTTTTTTCCCTCTCTTTCCCTCTCCATCCCACCCCCCACGGCTGACTACGTCCACAACCATTTTCTACACATAAGAAATATGAAAGATAAATCAATTACAAATAGAGATACAAGGTGGGTTGCATCACTGTAAATTTGATGCAAAAAGAAGCGAAAACCATACAAAGAAAGCACAGGATCTGAACCAAACAGGCGTAGAGCTAGACATAAATTCTCAGGGACCTGTTCGTACCATGTTAGAGCTCAAGCTTTCAGCATTCTCATGCTATGGCCACAAATTAAATAGAGCGCCCACAGTAGTAGATAAATTGTCTGCACTTCAAAGAGAGTTGCCCAAAACTGGATACTGTATTTTCCTTTTCTTCTTTTGGAAAAGCTACTGAACACTTGGCTCGTTATTTCTATCCATAGCTTTCCTTAAAAGCTCATAGCCAGCGAGGTTCATGGCACCTAGGGGAGCTATCCAGAAGAATCTAGGTACACATCCTCTGAATAATCCAAGCGGTCCCTCCTGAGAAAGAATGGAGAAGGCTATCATTGTCATGGATACGGGCTGGCCCTGAGTAGCGGTCATCATTCTTGTTTTGATAACATCAAATGGCGTTGTTGAAACACCAATTAATCCACCAGATATAGCCCCAACCATAATTGTTTCCCAGGGTTCTAGATCCCGCCCTAAAAGCTTCTGTACAACCTGATAACAGCGTGCCTATTGGTCAGTATACAGTACACAGGTAACGGCTAGACACAATGTACACGCACTGAGTGCAAAAAAACTCACGCCTATCCCATCCATGCAACTTAATTATTTGGCCTCCAGGAACATAGGAAAATCATTATGTCTTTTGTTAGTAATAAAGTACATAGAAGCAAATGACAAAAAAGAACAAAAATTTTAATAACAACAGGATGCAGATTTTAGCGCATAAAAATGGCAATATCTAGATCCTAAATAGTTGGCAACCGGCAAAAACTCAACTTTTGGATGCAATTTTATCATGCTTCTACAGATGAAACATGAAATCAACTCTGTGTACTCGTCGACTCTCAGACTTCAACCCAGCGAAAATATCATGTGCCATGCTATTTTGGCCTGGGAAACTTCAACTTTGGTATAGCCTGACATTAAGCACTGGGTCTAGACACAAAAAATTAGGCTTTCATTAACATATACTCCCTCTATCCCACATAATTTAATCAACTTTCCTTTTTGGGCCGTCTCACAAAAATTGCTCATTTCCAAATTAAGAAAGATTTTGTAGGTAATTTTACAAATTTACCCTTTTTACACTTTTTTTATTCTATTTCTCTCTCCACATTTAAATCTCCATCAACTCATTTTCTTTCTTCTGGCCCACTTTCTTAAACATTTTTATCGTTTCTCTCACCACATTTAACACTCCACTAACCAGTTTTCTCTCTCCTGACCCACTTTCCTCCCCTCCTCTCTCTAAAGGGTAGAATGGAAAACACACAATATATCATTTAAATCCTTAATCTGCGTGGAAAAAAAAAGTTGATCAAATTTTGTAGGACGGAGGGAGTTTACGATATTTCAGCTGACCTTTCCGAACCACGCATTGTAACTTAGCAAGTGCTATCCTAATGAATTTGCTGTATAGTATAGTAGAACATTCAGTCCTTATAGCCGCTTCCTGCTTAAGACTAAAGCTAGTAGTGAGATGGGAAAAACTTGAAAAAAATGGAAAGAGAGCTCTACTATCTAAGTACTTGGGCATATAATAAGCTATAACCATCTTCTTGAGTTAAGAAGACTAGCCCAAAAACCCGTGCTAAGAACGGCCCAGTCAATAAAGTCTTTGACATTTTCCTTTTGAGAATTAACTTTTGGGTGAATTTCGGATGCTTATATTTGTCAAGTACTTAAGCATATGAGTTCATTAGTTTCATTGGTACTTCAATTTCTAATGCATGGATAAATTGATCATCACGCCGATGTCTAAAAGACTATAGAATGTTCGAACAACACCAAACCTTTTTGGATTCAGCAAAAAGCCCCATCCCAGCAACATAAAAAGGAACCTCCCGGCAGAGTGTGGCACCAGTCCCACGGAAGAAGCCCCTCAGACCGTCTTGGCTCCAAGTACCAATAACTGCCTCCCCCAAGTTGTCGTATATGCCACTCTGCAGCCTTTGCTTTATTACCTCAGACGGTACCCGCAAAACTGTTCCAAGGAAAGTGCTAAATAGTGATGCTACAGATTCAACCTATTTAGCATGCAGATACTGAGTCAGTGCTTCAAATGGTGTAACCTTCAAAACGTTAATAATCCTAAACCCTAAAGTAAATACTCTCTGAGACACGCTCTATAAGCACTATTCCCACTTCCCACAGCCTATTGCAAGATGTCCCATGCTTGATCAAAGAATGAGACTTCACATTTTTGTAACTACCAAGTATGATTACATATAATCAATGAATAGGGCATGGGCATACACAAGCATAAAATTTTATCATATCTGAGAGTAAATGACAAACAGTGTTGACCCTATGGTCAATCATCTTGATTTTGCTATCAGAGCTATTGACTCGTTGTAAGTATGATGTGCGTATTAACTGTGTTAAGGAAAACATACTAAAGTTCAGGTGTCAACTCCATCATATATATTGCTAAGCACTTGAAGACTTATTGACCCACCAGTTGATTATTTAGGACCTTTTTATGTAAAATAAGTTCATTTTTTTCAAGATCACCAATGTATCTTTAATTGGACTTAAGAGAGAGTCAACTAGAGCATGACGCAGTAATCTTCTCTATGATTATATTTTATTTTTTTTTGGCAGTAGATGAAACAGCTGGTTTGTTTGCCAAAACAGTACAACTGTTTCCTATGGCAAGCTGTAATAACTTGCTTCATGAAGCAGCTGAACTGATTAGTAAGTTAGCTCAACTGATGTTGTATTTGGTTTGACCGTCACCATAACAGTCCGACTGTCTTACTCAGAGAAGTACTCAAAACTCTCTGACTGAGAAACTTCCAACTTTTTAGAAAAACCCAACTATAAATATCCAACTGTTATTGGATGAAAGTGATTCATTATCTGTCCAATTATTTCCGCCTGAACATCAGTTCAACAATTTAGGGGAACTGTTCCAATTATTTTCTCCTCAAGCAAATCAGACCAACTGATTTAAAAATCAGTCCCACTGATTTGGGTTGGACTCAATTCAACTGTTTCAAAGAAACAGTGCCACCGCTTTGCTCTCTATAGTTCGACTGATCTCGAATCAGTCCAGGGGACAGGTTTGTAGAACTGATTCTCTAAACAATTTGACCCCTCCCTCCCTCTCTCTGTGAAAGTCTTGGTGGGCTTTGAATAAGTACCTAAGGTGGGGTTGGGGGGACTTTATGTAATTTTCCAATTTAGGTTTTGGTTTGAGTTTACCATTGGGAATCAGCCACCATCTTGGTTCTTCTTTCTTCTTAGGCATGACAGACCAGAAGAGATAAGATTGAGCAGCTTACTGGAGCCCTAATTCGTTGATACGGTAAGTGTAATTCATTGATCATATTGTGGTTTACGTATTTGAGTTTTGTTATGAACACAAGATTTTCTCTAGATTAAAGGTTGTTTATTGTTTTGTTTAGGATTCAACTGTGTTAGAATTCAAGGTGTAGAGTGTTGTTGGATTTCGTTATCGAATTTGCTCGACTACGGTAAGGGTTTATAATGCTTTTTGATATGCTGCTCAATTCAACTCAAAATTATAACCTTCATCAATTTTGGCAATCCATAATTTTTTAACAATTCCAGTTTCAGTGATTATACTTTTAAGTTAGCCTTCACAAATTCACCGCGACAGAATCATGTTTCTATGTTAGCTTTGTCCCTGTGGCAACTATGTCGGTTGGTTACCAGTCATAAATACTGTTGCACGCCTAGTGATTATTTCATATAGTTCCATTGGTAACTTAGTGTTATAAAGTTCCACAGTTATATTGTTTTTTGGTCCTTTTGCTATTCACTTGGTTATCGAGTTTTTATTCACTGGTCTCTATTGTCTTATTACTATCCTCTTCCATTAGGAAATTGTTATGCTAAATGTGTATTGGTCTTTGCTACTGAGCTGATATGCCAATAATTGGTACATGATCATTAAGATGAACAACCCTTTTTTTTTTAAGGGAGGTCTTTAAGACTTTTATAGTCACTTCGCTAACTTTTGTAGTTACTGGGTAACTTTTGTTGTTACTGGGTAACTTCTGCAGTCACTTGGTGACAATTGGATAGCCTTCTTGACGAGGGCTATTACACTACCGCTATGCATCCTGTACCTTCAGGTTTTGTGTTCGATTTGGGTCCTTAGGACTGCTTAATGATCATTGTGCGCATTTGCTTTGTCTCATTAGTTGCATTGTCGATTAGTTGTCACTTGTTCGTCAATGCTTTGGCTTAGTTTTTGGCTTTGTATTATTGTGTGGTTTGATCCATTTTTGGTCCCCACTTACTAGGCTATTCGAGCTCACCCTATTCGCTTACTTTGCCCCTTACCACTAGTGAAAGAGGTGACTCTGGCATTCTTTGGAAGTTTTGAGCATTTGTTGTGTTAAAATAGTTGACCAATTTAGTTATACCTTTGAGACCTTTACCCAAACGTGAGTCATTTGATTTGACATATTAATTCTGTAACTGAATTCAGCCGTTGCGTTTATTACTTTGTTTTCATAATGTAATATAGAATGGGTTCTCTTTAGGATGTTATGTTATGGACACATTTTGTCATTAATGGAGATGTTCTGTTGCATACCTGGCGTAGCCATAAATATTGTGTAATATAATTTCCTTTAGGACTTTGATTTTAGTCACAGCTTCCAAAATTGGGGGCGTTTACAATTTGGTATTAGAACCTAGGCTTAAGATCCCGTAGACTCTTAGAATTAGCTTAAGACATGCTAGTTTATAGCTTAAGCGTGGGACTTATGTATGTGTGTGATGATGATCAGGATGAGTAACCATTGGCAAGTTCGTGCTGGGAGAGGCGGCTTATAAGAAAGAGAAAATGATCCGGAACCTAATGATACTCATGTTACGGAAATGCAGCGATCTTGAAGCTATTCACGAGTTTGCAAATAAATAAATTTGATATAGTTGCGGATCTTGTGGCTGTGGAGACTTCAGTTACTGATTTGCATAAGATATTTGAGGTCATGGGGCGCACAGACACGCATGAAGTGAAGCTGGCAGTTTTTCAGTTAATCGGAGCATTTTTGGGGATTAGCCTCCTTCCTGGGTCCCCCTTATTGAGCTAGGCTAGGAAGGAAAAACCTCAGTAAAGACAGCACCAACGCAAGGCACAAAGGCTCTCTAAAACCCTAGTGGAAGATGACATCAAGGATGATGACAGAAGAAGAGAAAGTTGATCTTAAATGGTAGGAACTTAAGGGACCTGCTCTTCGTATAAGTATTAGATTATGTTCCTTTAAATCTAGACTTTAAGAGAGAGCTTCTTTTAAAGGCCCACACTTCAGCTTTTGCAATTCAATTCGGCTAGTACCAAGATGCACCGGAACTTGCGTGATGTTTATTGATAGAATAACAAGAAGAGACAGGTAGGAGACTTTATAGCTAAATGTCGTGAGTCAACGGGTTAAAGCAGAACACCAGAGGCCCATTGGAATGTTGCTACCACTTTCTATTCCTGAGTGGAAGTGGGAGCATGTTAAGATGAATTTTTTACTCGGACTAACTTCGACTACAAAACGGCAACATGCAACATGGGTGATAGGGGGCGTGTTATTAGAGGGTGACGGGGGATGGTGGCCATGTGGTGGTTAATGAATGGGAGGGTGAATGATGGGGTGGCCACACCACCGTGTATGTGTGGATGTTGTGTCTGTGTGTGTAGATGGGGTGATAACGATTGTGGTACGAGGTGGTGGGTTGGCTCTATGTACTTGAGTGGCGGGAGGGAGGGGGATGAAAAAGTCAGTAAATGGTTTTGGTTTGAAAATTGTGTATAAAAAGGGGTAGTTATGACATTTGAATGGAATCTGTTATGGCCCGTCTAATGTGCACAATTTTAGGAAATAGAGGTGGGTATAATGCAACTTTTTGAATAACGGGGGGCCAAATCGCACGTCAGTATTAGTACAAGGGGCCAAAGTGCAATTTCCCCTCTGTGCTTTTAGCAAATGAACGGTACCACACCTTGGTCGGCTACTCTTGCTTATAGCCATCCTATTTCATCAGAAAACAGGTACGCTAAAATTTGAATTGGTCTTTGTTACGGCCATTATTTGGTACATGATCATCAAGATGAACACCCCGCTTTTTTCTAACAGGGGAGTTAAGAATTGTGCAGTCACTCCAGTGACTTTTGAAAGTTACTTGGTAACTTTTGCAATTACTCACTCCGTCCCACATAATTTGATCAACCTTTTTTTACACAGAGATTAAGGATTTAAGTGATATATTATGTATTTCCTATTCTACCCTTTAGAGAGAGGAGGGGAAGAAAGTGGGCCAGGAGAGAAAAAATAGGTTAGTGGAGTGTTAAATGTGGAGAGAGAAATGAATAAAAGGTGTAAGAAAGTGGGCCAAGAGAGAGAAAATGAGTTGATGGAGATTTAAATGTGGAGAGAGAAATAGAATAAAAAAAGTGTAAATAAGGGTAAATATGTAAAAATACTTACAAAATCTTTCTTAATTTGAAAATGAGCAATTTTTGTGGATTGACCCAAAAAGGAAATATGATCAAATTATGTGAGACGGAGGAAGTATTAAATATATACACATGATTTAGCCACAAAATATTTTGTCTAAATACCATCCTCCAGCTCTAATAAAGAGCTATTGCAGAAATAGATGGCCTCTTACGCCATTATCATTTACTCCAAAAAATGAAAATAAGACCAACACATATTTCTTATATGTACTCTTAATATCAGAGTAGATGCATTGAAAGAGAACATGATACTTAAAAGCAAGCTAGCAAGGTTAAGAAAGAGGAGATAACTACTGCTTCAACGAAATGAAAACCGTACACAACCCATGACTAGAGCATCAATTGCGGAAATCGAGAGACAAGCAAGGAATTTACATGTTTCTCTTACATGCGAAACGAGCACTCGGAGCTCATATTAATGTCACACACTTGCAGACAGTGTCACGTGCCAACCGAGCACGTTAGACTTCAAATGTACGCTCTGAACAAGTTATGCAACGTGTAGACACAGAGTGCAACAACCACGCAAGGAATTGCTCAGGTTTCAAATGGTATTTTCAAAACAACAAAGAAATCAAACCAAGCGTAGTTTTGTTATCATTATTGAGTGAAAGACTAAAACTCTTTACTTCTTTCCTTTGTTAAACCAAAATTGTTAGCTTCAACTTCTCTATGGTTTAGATCTAGACGCTCATCATTACATGGAAATGCACGGTGGTGACGAGGTTGTGTCACATCACAACCGTAAGGAGGAAGCAACTTCAGTGGAAAATGCCAATTTAGCTCCACCAAATGGTATGCATTTTATAACTAATTCCTTAATTGATATCTTCTTTGTCATATCATTTATTCTTCTCACACAATGCACAAATATATATATATAATCGTTGTAATGCCACTTTAAATCACAATTTGTTCCAAAATATGGTACCAAATTGGTGGGTTTATGAACTACCACCCGTCCCAACCCACCATCCACCCCACAAGATAATAGCCATGGACAGGCCACAACCCTTCCCCCCCCCCCCAAAAAAAAAAAGCATGGGCTCGTGCGCACAAAAGAAACACTGACTTTTTTTTTTTCGTACCACCCTACCCACCCAATATTTTTCCCAGAAAACTATAGTGGACTAAAAATGGATATAAAATCAATTATGGTGAAAATTCTAGTGACCTCAATACCACGCTCTAGAAGATGGCAAGTCATGGAACGCTCAGTGTTTACTCAGAGATACTCTACATGTTATGTAGGGATGGCAATTTAAATCCGATCCGGCGGATTCCGCCCCGCTCCACCCCGTTAGGAGCGGGTTTTGTTTACTTTGACCGGACTATGGGGCGGGTATGGTATTTTTTTTAAAAACCCGCAGCGGGTTAGGACCGGGTATGGTATTCTGCCCAACCCGCCCCGGTATACTTACCCTAGTTGATCTTAGCCATCCATCATGTACTATATATATGTTCTTTTTATCCCAAACCCTAGATCCCAACTTTCTCTCTGGCTCTCTCACTCAGCCACCGACTCTGCCCACTCTCCACCGCACGGCCACGAGATTGTGATGGCTCCACTACATGGCCACAAGCTATCGACGGCTCTGTCGAAGGCTACGCCGGCGCTGCTGCCTTCTTCTCTCCTTATCACTTATTCAACTCCTAAATCCAAGGTTAGCTAAATAACCTAAATTCATCTCAGGGCTGGCTCCAGCCTACTGATGGGTGAAGGCGATGGTGAAGCCTATTTGACGATAGGCTAAGGGTAGTCCTATATGACAAACAGGCTAACAATCAACATGGTAGTACGAGTAGATTACTACATGAACCGTAAAGGAGAGGTGCTATCCCTCATGGTCATGGAATAGATCCTCATGTTCAACCTGTAGTTCCAGCCAATTCCGTCGATCCAGATTTCAGAGGTTGAAAGCCCTAGCTCGATTGGAGAGACTAAAAATCAAGAGTCAAAGTCAAGTAAGAACTCGCTCAGTTCGGAATGAGTTTCCAGATGTCACTGCAGTGTCATGCCGCTACCCGAGTTGCTGATCCGATTTCAGATTTCATTGTATCTGCTTTAATGCTTCTAATCTTAGATATAAACTCATGTGTTTCAGGGGTACATGTTTTTCGCGTGCTACAGCGAGAGCGGGGCATGTGCGGGTTTTCTAAATTCTCATAGGATCGGTTATGGTATTTCACATAAATAACCCGGTGGCGGGGCGGGGAGGGGCAGGGCGAAGTTCCATGACGAGCGGGGCGGGTTCGGATTTTAGAAGATCTGCATTTGACCTACCCCATTGCCATCCCTATTATGTGTGTCAAGCACTCATGTAGATTCAGGAAAAAGACGACTCAAAACAGTCTGACTAATCCAACATTCCAATTGTGTTGTCGAGGCAAGGAAGCACCTGAGTTTTTGTCTGCTCAATTTTTTAGTTTAAGTTTTATGAAAAATGTAAGGGCCTACAATCTATGTTGTCATTCACATCAGTGGGAGGGAAAGTAGATAACTCGATTTTAGGTGGAGGGGGCCATACGCATTCCGGATTAGCGGTGAAAACTATCATAGGATCGGATCATTGCTTCCACCAGATGGTCAAAGACCTAAATTTGCTCGAGTATATATTTATAACACTGAGCATGAACTATATAACAGAGGTGTGGACAATTCAAGAGCCAATGAGTTCACCTTGGATGGATTACAAACAATGTTGAATGTGTTTCGAAGTGTTCTAGATGTGATGCGTCAACACAATGTACCAAATTTGCATGTTCGGCTCATACACTCAAGAGGTGAAAGACAATATGTGTTGCACAGCTGCAGAAGTTGCAACATTCATTATAGGCGATGACAGTGGATTTGTATCACATCGTGATGTTGTCGTCTACAAAATTGATGGGACGCTGAGGCGCATTAATGAAGCATATCCGTCTCAGATGCCGTTGCAGTATCCATTATTATTGTCATATGGCACATATGGTTGCTGTACAGGTATACCGAGGACTTCTGAAACAAGCACCAATCCCTATACTATAACCTTCTTTTGTAATTTCCTCCCTCCGTCCCACATAATTCGATCACTTCTTTTTTGCACACAGATTAAGGATATGGGTCATTTATTGTATGTTTACCACTTTATCCTTTAGAGAGAGGATGGGAAGGAAGTGGGCCAGGAGCTATGTTACATGGACTCTTCAAAATGCATGAAGTACCCATGTCGGACACTCGACACTTGGACATGGGTACGGGATGTGTCTGACACATCCCGTTGGATATGCGACTAAGAACATATGTATAGTGTTTCTTTTAGTTTGTTATTACTTTGAGATGATCTCAGTTTTTAATTAAAACAATATGCGTATCATAGAACACTAACTAAACTACGAAATAACTAAGAAACAAGAATAGGTAGAAATATTTTGTGTCCCCGTGTCTTGGATTTTAAAAAACAGACGAATCCGACACTTAGACACGTATCCGACTCGGACACTCGTACCGAATCCATGTAACATAGGCCAGGAGAGAGAAAATGAATTAATAGTGTTAAATGTGCAGAGAGAAATAGAGTAAAAAAGTGTAAGGTGGGTTAGGAGAGAGAAAATGAGTTGGTGGAGAGTTAAATCTGAAGAGAGAAATAAAATTAAAAAAGTATAAAAAGGGTAAATATGTAAAAAATACACAATCTTTTTTATTTTGGAAAATGAGCAAATTTTATGGGACGGCCCAAAAAGGAAATAGGATCAATTTATATGGGACAAAGGGAGTATATGGTATATAAACTGCTTATGTTGATACGATTTTGCGTGTGTAAATATATACTTCTATCGTAGAGTTCAAAAAACGTGGACTCCCGCATCCTATATAAGACTTACTTTGGCCCCAAGAGACAAACAATTGGCCATAGAAGATATTGATAATATCATATGTGCTGAATTACCTGATAAAGATAGTACACGATCAATGGCAAATGCTCAAAGAACTAAACAAAGAGATTTTGTAACGAGACGACAATAGATGAAAACATATTGTATTCTACAGGCGTAAGAACGATGGGAAGAAGGTTGTAATAAACGGACACACAGTAGACAATACACGGGTCGTCCCATACAATCCCAATTGCATCGTATGTTTTGATGCACATAAAAATGTCGAACGTGCAATGTGCAAGACAAGGTGGTGAAGTGTTTGTTTAAATATGTTACTCAAGGTCATGATCGTGCAATAGCGCTCATTCAAAATAATGCTACTAAAAATGGTGGAGGACAACGAGACGGTGGGGTTGTAGATGGAGTAAAGCATTATTTAAAATGTCAGTATGAGTCAGCAATTAAAGCATGTTGGAAGATATTCGAGTTTGAGCTACAAAACAATACTCAGCTGTCGTGCGACTTCAATACCATCTCCCAAACCAACAGTTCGTGACATTTAAGGACAACGATCATCTTTACCAAGTCGTTGATCGACAGTGCGTACATGATACCATGTTAACAAAATGGTTTAAAGTTAACAGAAGATGACCAGAAGCAAAGGCTTTAACTTCCGTCGATTTCCTATGAGTGGAGGTCGAAAACAGATAAGTAAAAGAAAAAGACGGGGAAAAAAAACACTGCTTTGGAAGGCTTCCTTATGCACCCCCAAACTCCGGTGATTGCTACTATCTCAGATTGTTTTTGCACAAAGTTCGAGGTTACGAGGATTGGGACAACATCAGAACTATTAATGGAGTCTTGCATCCGACTTATAAATCATCTTACGCAAAAAATTGGGTTGCTAGATTTTGTCGGGTTACAAATTCAGAAGAGCTTTTGGAGAACCATTGGAGAGATTTGACCGATGATTTGGTCTACAATGACACGGGAGCCATCAACATTCGTGTTCGAGATTGAGTATATATTAAACAGAAACGGTAGATCCCTCAGAGAGTTCCCACGTATGCCTCTGATGCAGAAGCTCTAACTTAGTAGCGAACAAACTTATCAGGGAAGCACTAGACAATGATAGCATCAAAGAAGGTCACCTATTTGAGGCATTGTTTTCCACTTTAAACACTGAACAGCACTCAATTTTTTATGTAGTAATCGAGGCATATGAAAACAAAATAGATGGGTTATTCTTTGTGCTTGGTAGGGGTGGAACCGAAAAAATACATTTGTGGAGAACCCTTATTGCAAAGACGAGGCAAGAGAAAAAAAGTTGTTCTATCAGTGGCATCATCTGGCATTGCTACGCTTCAACTACCGAATGGAAAAACTGTGCATGGCCTCTTCAAAGTTCCACCGCCTCTTGATGAATTTTCATGTTGCCGATCAATCGCGGAAATGATCTTGCAGGTTTTAATAAGGGAAGCATCGTTGATCATAAGAAGGTGATTTTAGACAAACGCTGCCAATTGTTCCAACAGGTAGACGTCAAGCCACAGTGGCAGCTTCATTGCTCGAATCAACACTTTGAAACCATTGTCGCGTGATGCATCTACGAACAAATATGCACGTCATTGGACAGGCATGCTACGAGGAGTCTAGGAATTAGTTAACTAAGTTTACTAATTAGGTGATGAAGATAGGTGATGGAAAGTTGTCAGGAACTTCTATTATAGATGGAAGTGAGACAAATTGGATACGCATCCTAAACAAGTTCTTGATTCAAAATGGCAAAAATGCAATATGTCAGCTAACAAGTGCAACTTGGACCAAAGCCTAAATCCACCGATACGTGTTGCACGAAATCTCTTATCCAGGAACCAAGCCATTCTTTAGAACTCAAAGAATGTGCACCAGCGATACTCAGTGATACTTCTGCAAAATCTCTAACCAGTCCATAGGTTTGTGTAATGGAACGCATCCCATAGTTGAAAAAATAGGTAATAGAGTCAATGAGGCACAAGTCATTACAGGTTCACACTGTGGCGAGACTGTTCTAGTCCCGCATATTATTTGTCACCTACTCCCGAACAAACATCTCTCCCACTGAGGAGACAATTTCCATTGAAAATGGCATTTGCATGACTATAAACAAAAGTGAAGGGCAGACGTCGAAGAATGTTGGTGTGTATCTTCCAGACCCTGTATTCTCTCATGGGCAGCTTGATGTGGCAGTATCACGTGCGATGCAGCCTTTAGGGTTAAAGAGCATGATAGCTAACAAAGATGACGTGCCGTTGGATCACACAAAAAACATAGCGTAGCAAGAAGTTCTTAACGTTATTTCATCTTAATGTTTGTGATCTCTTTCTACTATACCAAATTGGACGGTGGTGTGTGTGTGTGTATTCTCTGTGTGTGAGAACTAAGCTTCTTGATGTATTTTGCTGAATTTAATGTAATACTTAGCTTTTGTGTGACGTGTTTGACTATTTTATTCATTATATTTTTCCCGTGTGTTTATGTTCACCGATACTAATAATAATGTCATGTTCTATGTTCTCATTATTAAGAAAACAAAATTACAGAAGAAAGGCTCACCACATATACACCTCTCGCGTTTCTAAATCGACTCGGATTAAGATGGAACATGAAGGCTCGACTGGTCAGGATGATTATTCTTCTGGCACGACAAACAAAATAAGGCCTACAAGAACTTCAAGCTGCTGTTTGTTGACGAACAGGTGAACATCATTATAGCAAATTATTCAACAGTTTCTTGAATAAGAGTAGTCACACATTTAATTCATCAGGGTGATGCTATGCACGGGATGGTAGCTATGAAGTGGATTGTTTTGATGAGCATCTGAATGAGGAAAAAAATTATTGTCTGAAAGGGGTTCAAATATATCCTGCTAATTTAAGATACAACTTGATACCTCATCAGTATCAGCTATATCTTATGGAGGACACCGATGTTGAGTGCTTCTTGATCACTGTGATACAATACCCCTTTACAAGTTTTTCTTAGTCAAATTACCTGACATAGGTCACTTTGTAAAGCGGGATTACACCTTGATAGATACGTTACGATGAATTTTTAGTACTACATCGTATTATCACAAATAAAGCAGAGATACTAACACGATTGTTTGCATTTGTAGATGTCATTGATTTGGTGGTATCTGTCACGGAATGCCAAATTACAGAACGGGATGATACACCAAAAAGAGATATTGTACTCATTGATCCGAGGTTCATTCCTTAAACTACTCCCCTTACTTTTTGTTAAGTTGTTAATTTTGTGAATCCTATAGAGTACTGTAACAACTGAAAAAAAGTATGACTGCAATACGATTTACTCTCTGGGGCAGACTTGCAACTCTAGAAGGGAGGAACGTGTTTGAGAATGTGGCGAACAACATCACATTGATTGCCACGAGTATGTATGTTAAGGGGTACGAAGGTATATGCATATTCACTTTTAATCTTACGTAAATTTAGGATTCAAAAAATACGCACTATAACATCAAATATATGCAGGATTAAGTCTATCGTCTAGCAGCTTCGGCAAACTGTATATCAACATCAAACATGAAGCTAGCGACTCAATAGCAAGTAGTAGGAAATGTGAGTTTCTTTATTGAATTTAGTGCTTATTTTAGTTACACCTATAAGTGACATAATGAATGTCGTGTGCTAGGTTTAGTGAAGATCAGCATGCAAAATAGTTGGTACACTGGAATAGAACAAATGGCTTATGTGTATCAAGCTCATTGATGATTTCAAACTCAAAAAGTGTGCATATACGGGATTCGGCACCAAGGACAAATGCAATGCAATTAATTAAAGTTGGCATATTTCATTTCTCAATTTTCAATGGTTACTAACGAAAAACTATAATCTTGTAAGTCAAATACTTTCGCATAATGGCAGGTATCGAATTTATTGACATGGAGAACCTTTGGCATGACTCATGTGTGACATGTCTGAACAAGGTGAAGTACCAGGATGACAAGGCAATATGCAGTACTTGCACCGGAGCAGAGTACAAGTTGTGCCCATATATGTATCAAACAATGGGTATTTATAGTACGTGCCTTAATATACTAAATGAGATATCGTTGTTGGTGTTCTTAAAACAAATACAAACTGCACATTACAGTGTCTGATTCGAGTGCAACTGATTCTGTCAAATAAGCAAGCCGAGTATATTTCACGGTGTCTAGAATCCCAACTACGAAACTTGAAGCACCTGGTGCATTTTATACTAACATCTTCCATATTTTAGCTTCACGGACGTGTGATGTGTTTAATTTCGTAGTGGTAGGAGGATTATGGAGATGACATGTTCTAACAGTACGTGAAATTGCTGAAGGACGAGATGTATTCATTTATAGTCTACGCACTGAGAAACGCATATAAAAGGCATATCCTATGCATGTAGCGTAGGTGCTAAGGTTGAATTGGGAGGAAGAATGTGTCTATGCATAAGAAAGTTCTCATGACGAGAAGCAAGAGGCCTAAGTAGAACTAAAAATACTATAAAGTCAGTTCATAAATGACTAGCATTTATCTAAAACATCTACTAATTCGACTTACAATATTCAGCAGGAATGCCGAGAAGAAGATGTTGCACATCTACATGTAGTTCAAAATTTACCAAAAAGAAACTGAAATGATGGAGGACTAAGCTCTGCTACACTTTTTATACATAATAACTAGTTGAGCATTGTATATACTTTGCTTATAGATTGGCGTACTTTGACTATTTTTGTAGGAAATTGCTCTGCAATGTAGTTTGATCAAAGGTTAGTAAATGATGATTATGCTCCGGTGCATAGCACAAGGTTTAGCTAGTATAGATATATATGTACATATATTGTTATATGCATATGACTTGTAATAAAATAAAGGTCTAATTACAACAGTATCCCTGAGGTTAGGATGTAATTACAGTTAAGGACACTAAGTTTCAAAAGGTATCAGCCGTGTCCTTCAGTCCTTCGTCCGTTAAAAAATTGTACATTTTGATGATGTCATCCGTTACATATTTTTAAAATACCAATACTACCCTTAGTACAGATTTAAACCTTATTTTTTCAATTTTTCACAAATTTAAAACCTTATTAGTTTTTTTCCTAAACCCTAATCATGTCTCTCTTCTCCAACTCTTCTCCCCCCGCCGCCATCCCCCCTTCTCCCCGCCGCCCCCTCCATCCCCTGCCACTGTACCTCCCCTCTTCTCTCTGCCGCCTCCACCCCGCTGCCCGTCCAATCTCTTTCCAAGCCAACACCACCCCAAGCCACCGCGACCAATCTCCTGCCGGCATCGAAACCCACCACGACATATTGTCACACCCACATCAAACTGAACCGAGACGAAAGGAATCTTGTCGGCTTATTTTCTGAAATCTCACGCCGCCCAGATTTGGAATCTCGCCGGCTTATTTTCTGAAATCTCTCCGCCCATTGACGTCTGTGCAGGCCATTAAAGACCTTGCAACTTTTAAGATGTTATCTAACTTTTATCCAGCATTTTGCTAAACAATTATCGCTGAACATGGGTCGAGGGAGGGGCTGGGGTTGCTGGCGGCGTGGGGCGAGGGAGGGGGCTTGGGTTGCCGGCGGTGTGGGGTGATGGAGTGGACGGCGAGATTTCAAAGGAGACCAAATTCAGTTTCAAAACCCTAATTTGAAAATTAGGGTTTTGAAATCCTAATTTTAATGTTTCAAAACCCTAATTTTGGGTTGGATTTTGAAACCCTAATTTTTAAATCAGGGTTTAAAATTCTCCTAATTTCAGGGTTTCAACACCCTAATTTTGAAAATTAGGGTTTGATATCCTAATTTGAAGAGAGAAATTGGGGAAGAGATAACTGAATGGCATTTGAAAAATTAAGTTCCTAAATCATAGGTAATTTGGTCTTTTCGTTTCAAACCGTTATGTATTTGTATTTTCTGTCTGGTCAACGGACATAAGTGTAATTTATCCAAACTATTGTCCTTGCCTGTAATTATACCCTAACCTCAGGGACATAGGTGTAACTAACCCTAAAATAAAAAGGAGCAAGATTAATTATGTTAGGTTGTGAAAACATATTGGACTTTGTAAAATATAGGAAAGTTTCAAAATCTGAATGAGAGATAAATTTAAAACTCTGTGTGTGTGTGTCTGTGAGAGAGAGAGAGAGAGATTTGTTTTTAAGTGGGACATGTTGACGTGTAAGAGAGTGAAAAGTTAAATTTATTTGATTGGTTGAATGCCAAATGGCATAAAGAGAGGTATGCCAAGTAGGAACGAGAACGTTACATACTCTCAGTTTCAACTTTACTATATATATACATATATGGGAGCCGATTCACATCTACCGGCACCACTCATCTAGCCGTCCACGTGTGATCGTGAACAGCCTAGATTATATCTTTTTTTAAGCTAACCATTACTAAGAGTAGCGGTCAGCTTTTTCTCACTTTTGCCCTCCACTGTTTTCAGATGCATAGACCTCTCAATTTATCAGTCTTTCTCTCTCTCTCTCTCTCACCCGACTGCCCAACGATGATGTCGCTGCCCAACGATGAAGTCGCTGCCCAACGATGACGCCGATGCACAGAGCCGACGACAGACGGATGACGACGTCTTTGGCCCAAGTCGTCGCCACCTCGCCCAAGCTACCACCCACCGCCGCTCCATTTGTCCACCGTCGCCGCATCCCTTTTTCTGTAGATGGGTTTTTTTTTTCAGATCTGTCACCACTACCCAACGACGATGCTGGTAGATGACGGCGCCGATGGACAGAGATGAGGACGGATGGAAGATGACGTCTTTGGCCAAAGCCGTCGCCACCACTGCCCAACGCCGTCCGACAACAGCGCCAAACGGATGACGCCAACGAAGACGCAGACCGAGAATAGATCCGCAAGCCTTCGCCATCCTTTGCCAAGCCATCACCGTCCACTCTTCCGTTCATCGTCGACGTCGAGCTAAAATCCAACCCATTCTGGGAATCTTCTCGGTGATTGTCTCTTTGGTCGTTTAAGAAATTTTTGTGTGGATAGGTATTGGTGTAATAAATTTGTAGTTTTGATCAGATTTGAATTAGTGTTACTGAAAATGATTTTTTGTTTCAATTGGTTGGATTTGCAATTGCGAAACAATTGTGCTGGCAGTATTGATCATAAGAAAATTCCAGATTGTTGGTGGTTAATGAAGAGCTTGCATGACATTGATCAAAAGTGGGTTAATAGGAAGATGAGGCAATGACAAAATGAAAGTGTCTGGATAAAGGAGAGAGAGAGCGAGACGAACAACAAAACAAAAAGAGACAGAATGAGAAAGTGAAGGAGCGCAGTTCTGGAATAATGCTAACCGCTACTCTTAGTAGCAGTTAGACAAGGACTAGTTAAAAACAATAGAATCTAGGTCATCCACGATCACACGTGGACGGCTAGATGGGTGGTGGAGAAATAGCCATTTCTCCACCGGTAGATAGGGATTGGTTCCATATATATGTGTGTGTGTGTGTGTGTGTGTGTGTGTGTGTGTGTGTGATTTGAGCTCACCTTATTCGTTACTTTGCCCCTTACCCGCGGGTGAAAGTCGTGACTAGAGGCTCTGGCACGATTTGGAAGTTTTGAACATTTGTTTTATTATGATTATAATAATTGAACAATTCAGTTTTACCTTGAAGAACTTTACCCAGGTTTGGGTAATTTGATTGGGAATTAGAATCTTGCAATTGGATTTAGCCATTGAGTTTATTACTTAGTTTTGGATAAATTCTTTGAGAGAATAGATTCTCTTTAGGTTGATATCTTTATTGTGACATTTTGTCATAAATGGATTTAGATGCTCTATTGCATACCTGGCGTAGCTATAAATATTGTGGAATACGATTTCATTTTAGGACTTCGATTACATTTTAGGACTTCGGTTTTACTCACGGCTTCCAAAATTGGGGGCGGTACACTTGAAAATAATCTTTACATTCAATCATCATCTTTTGTGTGAGAAGTCTTGCAAGTTCTCATCAAGCGAAATTCTTTGATGTTCTTTAACATAATAGATCTACCCATCTAAGAGAACTAAGCTCATACTTGTTCTAGTATTGTAAATTTGTTCATCAAGGAGTCTATTCATTTTGTTTCAGTTGTAATCACATTTCACTCAGTTATAGTCAATTGCAGCCTTGTGAAGGCATTGCTTTGACTATCTTTCTTGCTAGCACCTGAAGCTAAGTTATAGCGAAAGGCTCGAGTAGGTCTCCCTTGTGTGGAGGGCTCAGGGACTTGAAGTAGGCATGTGGAGCCAAATCAATTTGAATCCTATGTTCTTGTTTCCATCTTGTTCTTGTTAGAATTAATTTTAATGTCATTAGTTTTCAGTCAACACCTTCAGACCCCCAGCCCCAACCTCTCAAGGTGTTACTAGGACCCTACAGACTGAACAATTGGTGGTGAAAGAAAAATAAATGATGGGAGAAAAAAAAACTTTGCCTTAGCTGCATCAAGCAGGAGGCGGTGTGAGGTTCCAGAGCAGATTTTAACAGGTATAAATTCAAGGTAAAACCGCAAGCAGGGGTTCCTGCAACTACGCACTTCTGTCAAGATACAGTATTACGTCTTCATTACTCTTTGAAGTTGAAATGATAAACCTGATTTAGAACACTAAACGTGAAGACCACTATACATCGAACTATTTCACTTTGTACAACAAATAATACATTATCTCATCTTTGTATAATGCATTCAACGAGAGTCAAGTGACAGATGACGAGCAAGAATACAATATTAGCAGACAACACTGAAAGTATGTTCCATTCGGATAAACAACCTAACATGAGAAATTAAAAGGGGAATGCAATCAAAATGCAGAAGTTACCTGCATGTCTGGAAGTGTTGGAGCAACATTTACCAATACAGACTTACTTGCCTCGCACAGTCCAGTTCTCAAGCAGTGGCTGCAACGTCAATAAACACATTATCCAAGTAATATGAAAATTATCTCGTCATACAAAAAATAAGATGCAGGTAAAAGAAGTAAAATAGAAATGAACCCTGAAAATTGTCCAAGAATAGCTGGAATGGAGCCTTTGAATAATCCCCGGACTCCAATTTGTGGAAGCATGGACAGTATTTCAGGAAAGGTGAGTGTTGATGCTTGTACTTGAGTCTGACAAGCCAATCAACTGCTGTCAGATGGTCTCACGGAGAATGGGAAGAAATGGAAGGCCAACAAAGACTAACGCCCAACAGCTCTTTTATATCTTCAGTTCATTAGGATATTTAGCAATACATGTTGCCATCAGTAGAAATAGACCAGGTTGAACATTCACCCACATCTAATCGCTGCCAAGTAAATGCCCAACATTGGTGAAAGTCTAGGAGCTCTAAACAATAGCTTCCGAATGAAGCACAATGAAAGGCTACTACAAGTTGCTCACAAGAGCTGAAATAGGCCTGTAAAACCTTATCTTGCACTATTCGTTATCACTTTATCAAAGAGGCAAGACTAGGTCCCACAATGCATTAATCCTTTTGTACTTGAGAACACAAGAGGCACAAAACATATTCTTCTAGCTGTCTAATGCAATGTCCAAGAGAATCTCTTTGTTAATGTTTTATTGTTTCATTGTTCATTAGAGTTGGTGGTGTACAAAAAGAAGCCCAACCTTGGAGAAAACTTAGTACTCTTCCAAGCAATGATGTTCATACGTAACATCATGCATCATATACACCTCCCATATACTACTCTGGTTTCCATGGGTCATATGTTTCCGAAACTGATTGCAAAGCCAACATTAAGTGATAACAGTGAAGTCTTGTACACTCTCTTCCACCATATATACTCTAGAGTTGGCTTAATTCATTGACGAGATACAGAAGATGCTAAGATTTCTTTAGCAAAATACAAATGTTAAATCCAAGGAAGATTTACTTTGGGCATATATGAGATCACTAGTGTTTTTTATGTATCTCTATTCATATATGTAACAAAGTAATCCAATTCTAACACATCTACATATGAGTACCGATGGTACATGGACTCGGTACGGATGTCCGGGTTGGATACATGTCCAAGTGTCGGATTCGTGTATTCACATATATTAACACTTTAATTATTCCTAAGGTAAAATGGTGATTTTGTGAAGCAAATGGCTTTAACTGAGAACTTGTCTCATCTCAAACTAATAACAACTTAAAAGAAACACTGTAAGATAGTGTTCACAATTGCATATCCTATGAGATGTGTCGAACACAGATCTCATACCCATGTCCAAGTGTCAAGTGTCCGACACGGGTACTTCACGCACTTTGAAGAGTCCATGCAACATAGATGAGTACATGATTCCTAAGCTGAAAACTAGCATCTAAAAAATCAACAGGAGACTAAGCTATCGAAAGCGAATAGAAACGCAAGTAACATGCATAATTATAGACAAGACTTGCCTTTACTGTATCAATAGGGTGCATTAAAGAAGCAGAAAATGCACAAGAAAGACCCCCTGCCAATGCAGATTTTAGGACACTTTCAGCAGCTACTTCCACTGCAGCTGGAAGAGCAGCAGAAGAAGTTTCGAGATCTTCCATATTGGGTTGGCCATCATCATCTCCATTTACCTCCTCAATGCACCTCCCTCCTGTAAGAAAACTGCCAGGGGTAAGATCAAGCTATTAAGAGAAACTACATCACAAATAAGCCTAACACGCGATAAGCAATCCAATTCTTAACTCCTAAGGGTGATAAATGATAATCCTATCACCGTCAAGCGTCGCATGCAGGACTTTGCCATAGCATTTTTTCCACACCTTTCACAGGATTAAAGAGCGTCTTTTGACAAGACTGCTAAAGCATTAATTATGTGAATGATAGTTCTGAAGGTCTATTTCGAGTTTCAAGCTGTGTAAAGGTAACGAAGAAACTCTGATATGTTCTCTGAAAAAAAAAATGGCAAATCGCAAACTGAAATAAAGTGAGGCAGCGTCATCAACTTCATTAAAATTAGTCTTTTCCTAGAAATTAAGTGCACCAGCACTAAAATTACCGTTGCCTGCTTCCAAGTAGTTTTAACTTTGAAAGATTTATTTCAAACTTCACAATCAAATATAAATGCATTGACGAAGATCCATATATATATATAACCATAGAAGAGTGTTTTGTAACTCCATCTAAAACACAATTACCACATTAGCGTCCAGAGAAGTGCAAACAGCTTTTAAAAAAAAGGCAAAAATGAGATACTTTCTTCCACATAAATGCAAGAGTTTATACCAACAATCACAAAGTCATAAACTTAAGGCAGCCAACCGCATTGTTAGTAGCATAAGTAAAACGCTACCACCAGTATTTAAGCTAACCGTAAGCTTACAGTCATACAAGGACGTGTTGCTAGCCCATCCTGGCTATGCACCTTTGACCGCTCTTGGGTCCCGCATTCGTGACACCTCAACAAATATTTAACGGTCAAAATTCAATGCTACTAATCTGGTCAACCCGAAGCGTACTCACCAAGTCGTGTGATGCGCCTCCATCACCTAGAAATATTCGAAGTGTTGGAGACGACGACGCACCTTATCCCCCATGGGTTAGCCCTAGCCTTTCTCTTGGAGAGGTTGGCTAAGGTCTCTCCTTGGGAGCTCTTTGTCCTAAGGGTCACCCTCTCCTTGCTTCGTGAGCCCGTCAACGTACCCGAGCACTGTTGCCACGTCACGTGCCCTTGGCACGACACCCGTCACGGTGATGCTTGACCGCGCCTGAGCACCCTCTCCGCATTACGTGCCCTGGCACGACGACTGAGCACCATCTTTACGTTATGCGGCCCCGAAACTACACCCTGGCCGCGACGCCTGAACGTGCCCTAGTGCTGTCTCCGTGCTATGTGCCCCCGCATAGCGGCCTCACCACGCCCGAGCGCCATGAAGTTCGGTAGCACAAGAGTGCCAGCCTCTATCATACGTGCCCCAGCACTCCTTCTCTCGGTCTCGCCCATGCGCTGCCGCCGTTTCATGCTCTTCCGGACAATACTTAGTAACCGCAACCCCGAGTCGTCTCCATTTCACTTGGCCTGTGCACCACACATAACCCGCATGCCCATGTGCCACGGTAGCTATATAGTCGTGCCCCCTGGTCCTCTGTCACACTGCCACGCCCACGGCATTACAACACGTGCACTTCACCTTAGTCGTGAAACAACTTCAACGCGCTCTCCGGAGTGTGCAACATCCCTCAAGGTAGGTGAATCCTCCAGGACACCTCAGAGAGCTCTAAGTACCCCGACACAAGGACTTCCCTCTGGCAAGGTACGTGACTCCTTCTGAACACTAACTTGGCGCACTCTGAGTGCTTCGACACGAGGACTCCCTCCTTTGGGACACTATCTCGGCCGTCAGGTAGGCGACTCCTCCGCGACACTACTTTGGCATACTCCAAGTGCTTTAGCACAAGGACCATAGTTATCAAAACCGGACAGGTCATTGAACCGGTGAAAGCACCGGTTCACGGCTCACAAGTTCAACCTGTGATTCAACCGGTGGTTCAAGTCAATAAACTCAAATTAACTAAATTACTAAAGAAGAAAAAGTACTGAACTAAACCATGAAAATTGTTCAATTTCAAGTTCAATATATATTATAGCATATATAGTTCCTATAATTTTTAATTCTATAACCCCAAACTTTTCAAAAGATAATAAAATTAAAAAAAATGCTGCCAGATCTAAAGAGTTATATTATATGTGCTTTGGTACTTATTAACAAAGAAGTGGCTGCTCTAGTGGCAACAAGATTGCTTATTAGTCTTCCAATGTAGACATCCCAGGTTCGAATCCTAGCTCAAACGCATTTAATAACTTCATCCTTTTTAGTAGCAATAGTACAATACACGGTGCATGCAAGTTAACCTACCAACCGTCCGCTTCGGCCAAAAAAAAGGCCGAACCGGTCCGATTTGTGCCACGGCACCCAGTCCAATTGTAACTTTGGTCCAGATCCAGAATCGGACCGGTGAAGCCACCGATTAACGGTTGAACCGGTCCAACAGGCCGGTCTAGTCCAGTTCTGATAAGTATGACAAGAACTCCTCGCAGGATAGGCAATCCCTCCGGCTCACTATCTCCGCTAGGGAGCTCTGAGGGCTCCAACACGAGGACTCCCCTCCCATCAGGTAGGCAACTCCTCTGGGACACTACCTCAGCATGTCGGGTAAGCGACTCCTTCGAGACACTACCTCAACCGGTCACCAGGCGACTCCTCTAGCACACTACCATTACGCACTTTGAGTGCTCCAACACAAGGACTCGCGCGCGGGATAGGCGAATCATCTAGGACATCATCTCCTCCAGGGTGACAACTTGATAAGTCATGTGCGTGTCCGACATTGGAGGCTCTTCATGGGCGCCCTTACGGACCATAACCTACGGGTCACTCTAAGACAAGAGCAAGTCTTTGAAGGATATCGTGCCTAGTTCGCCTGGCAGTTAGGCTGGGCCATATTCACTAGTGTCAAGTTCTCTGCGTCTCTCCACACTCCGATGGGCCTCAGTATGGGCTTTAGACCTGTCGCTTGATCAAGGGGTTCTCTGGCCACACTAGCGATGTGTGAGCCAATCCTTCCAAACATAGCGAAGCTGTGCGAGACAGGCCCAATTAATATGTGAATCCGACAATTCGTGAAGCACCAGCATTGTGGCCCCATCGATGAGGTGTCACTCCCACGAAGGGCCACGCGTTGCTTGATTGCATTACCTTCCAACTCCTATAAATTGGGGACTTGTGAATTCATTTTCTGAAAAACATAACTCTTTTACAAATCTCACTTTCTCAGTCTAGAACTTTAGAGCTAGAGGAGTCTAAAGAGAGGAAGTTCCTGGACTTGGACTCTTGGACTTCAGACCCTGACTATGGACCTCAGCATTGGACTAGTGACTATCGTCGTGTGTTCGCCCTCGCAGCACTACCACTCCTCAGGCTCTCTCTGGGAAGCGTTGGTCTCTTACCTTACTTCATCCTTACTATGTCCCACATTAATACACTTGGCTTCTGACTCGGACTGCATCCTTTGTAGTAACTCTACATATACTGCGCACCAACTTCCTTGAGATCAGGATGTAATTGTGCAAGCGTAATATATACATGAAGTTCCTTGATCGTCTCCTATTGTGGTATACCACGACCTATGTTCCGTAACTTTTGTCCTTTTGACTATTAGTGGCTTCTATATCAGAACTTGAACATCAGCATTGTATCAAACTCAAATATGGTTACAGTACTAAGAAGTATAACTCGATAAGTCAAACTAAGACAAAACCAGGAATTCCATAACTTCTACGAATTGAAAAAAAAAAGTCAAAGGAGACCATAAGATGAAATAGAGGGAGCATAACAGTACTGGATAAAAGCAAGTCATAATGAAACGACAAATATTCTAGCTAATACTACCTCCGTTTAAATATCCTTGTCCAAATAAATATCGTTCAACTTTTGCAAGAATTCTAGCATAGATTTCAAACATCTAACACTAGAAAGATCAACTGAAGATGTATTAGGACAGATTTGTTATTTGAACTCACCAAATTTCGGTTTTAAGCAGTATTAGGCAAAACTTTTGGAGCTCATATACAGAACTGTGAAACTCAACTATAAATTTACTAATGATAATACGATTACAAATTCAAGTATCGTTTTACACGTTAAACAAGCGCAAGAAATAATTAGTCTAAGTCAACATATCCAAGTATTACCTGGAGGACCTCCGACTCTTGCAAACCCCAAATGTCTGACAAGTTTACTGGCAGGTGTCCGTTTCCCCTCCGGTATTCTAGCAAAAGCCTTCAAATGTGGACTTGAGCTCTTGCATTGGCCAACACGATGAAATAGATAATGTGAAAGTAGAATTCCACGAATCAACTTCGTGTCCTCATCACCGTCGCCGGCGAGACAGATACATGTTGACAACATGCGATTCCGTTGCCGTGGACTGCTATTTTGGCCGGAATCCAGCAGTGGTTCTGTAGCCGTAGGTGATTCATCACCGCCAAACACAACTTGCCATCATTGTCGCCAAAGATCTGAACAGCAAGGTCAACTCGTCTGTGTGATTAGTGCCTCATTTACATTAAACAATTAAGCGACAAAAGTACGGTTCTTCGCCCGTTAGTTTATCAGGAAATATTGTCTACTTCTATCATATTTGATTGATCACCTCTCTTTATTGTCATCTGACAAAGGGTGACAAATTTCTATCTGACAAACAAAGGGTCGAAAAGGAAGATGAAACCGTTTAGGTTAAATATTTTCAACATAAATAGAAAATAGTAAAAATATACTATAAAAAATATATACGATAAAAAGAATCTTTTTAGTCGACATAATTTAAATAAAAAATAATAAACGAACGGAACCTAAGCTATTGTCATATTCATGGTTTAATCTTGGACTAGTATTTTGGTCGTTATTGACCCATAGCAGAGGCAATAAAGTCATTTTTCGAGAATAAACCCCTTATAGTCCTTGAATTATTAACATCTTGCTAAAATGGCTTCTAAAGTAATTTTTTAGCGCACTTGATCACATCAAACATTAATCAGCTCTGTGCTTTTTATCATTGTGTCCACTTCCTCTATTACCACCTACCTAAACATGTTTCGCCCTTTACAATCACGAAGTTGCCAACCATTTATACCATGAAATCCCTCACGCAAAGTAACATGCATTCGAAGTACAACCCACAACCCTCTTACGCCTTCTTTGTTATATACCTATCACTACCCAAACCTAAAATCCCATATTTATTCTTTTTAGTGCTAGATAATATATACATTAATTGATGTACAAATTAGAGATTAAAACATCAGCGATTACCCTTGCCAAAAACCCAAAATTTAGCACTAGACTTTAGCTCCACTATCAACTTTGAAGGTTAGTCCCACCATGGAAGGACAAGTCCGGTGGCAGTGCCCTTAGATGATTTGGACACATCATTGGAAATGAGTTCTTATTGGTTGCAAATGAGGCTGTCATGCCACACTTAGGTAGGCCATTTATTACTGATAAGAATTATGCAACATTTGTTGATATTGAATACACATATAGTGGATGGCAGGGTTTAGTTGCACTCTACATATGAAAATCGGGTTGAAGTAAGGCTATTGCACTAACCTTGTTGTGCTACTCAAGGCGAAGTCGATTGTGTTTCAGGATGTCCTAAAATGTGTTGGTGAACTGTTAGGTGAACCAAGAATTTTATGCCCTCTATTGCCAAAGTTCCTTCCATCGAGGCATGTTCTTGATTATTAGATCCAGTTGGAACCTCGTGCAATTAGATTCAATTGGAACCTCGTGCAGGACCCCTTAGCACCTTATACAATGGATCATAAGGAATTGGCGGTTTTAAGAATACAATTGGATAAATTGTTTGATCATCGACTAATCCAACCGTAGAAGGCCCCAAATGGTGCTTCGGTCTTGTTCTAAAACCAACCAGACAGTAGCAAAGAATGTGTGTTGACTACCGAAAATTAGACAGGGTGACAATCAAGAACAATTATATATAAATGAACATTGCTGATTTGTTCGAAAGATTGTTTTATGCCTATTTTTTCTTCAAGAACATGGACTTATAGTCGAGGTATTGGCAAGTGCAGAGTGCTACAAAGGACAAGCCAAAGATAGCTTGTGTGATAAGGTGTGTGTTAGCACTATGGTTGGACAACCTAGGTTTATATCTTGTTCTTTTTTTTATAATAATAATTCATTGACTATATTCTAACGTATGCTTTGAGTGGATTCTTAGTAGATACATGCATGTACGCTCGTGAAGATACACTTGATAAATTAAATGTGGATTGAAATCAAAGGAGCTTAAAATTATAATGGAGATGCTATGAGAGTTTCATCAAGTCTTGCGTCAAAGAGCACAGAGGAATGTATAGGCTAAGTTACTTCCGATTGCAAGTGATCTTTACTATCATGTAAGTAGTCCTAGTTTGATGCTTAGATTGTTGACTATAGCCTAAAATGACCTTAGGACAACTTGTGCTTAGTATGTGACTCGTATCCTTTCAAACAAGTCTAATTTTTGAAAATTGGTGAAGTTTGGTTGTTACTCATATTTTTGGAGCTATCCTTTTCATGTTAGATAAACCTTTTCACTAACTTTCCAACAAAAATAAATGATGTTTCATTTTCTGGAGAAAGTTATGCCCCAAGTAGGTATTACGAGGCGGTCAACCAATGCAGTCTTTATGGAGAAAGTTATGCCCAAAGAGATTTTTTGAGGTAGTCAACCAATGAAGTCGACTGCATTGGCAATAGAAATTGGCTTTGAAAATAGCGGCTAGTTTTGCTAAAAATTATTGTTAGCCCTATGGTTGGATAACCTAGGCTTACATCTTATTTTGATGATAACTACACATTGATTATGTTCTAATGTGTGCTTTGAGTGTATTCTTAGTAGGTATATACATGCACACTCATGAAGACACATTTGAGAAGTTGGATAGATGGATTAAAGCCAAAGAAGCTTAAAGTTATAGTGGCCATGTTATATAAACTTCATCAAGTCCAATGTTGAAGAGCAACAAAGAATGCATCGGCTAAGTTACTATCGATTATAATTGATCTTTACTATTATGTAACTAGTCTTGGTTTGATACTTGGATTGATGACTATAACCCAAAAAGACCTTAGGACACCTTGTGCATTGCATGTGAGTTCATAACCTTTCACAAAGTGTGGTTCTTGAAAATTAGAGAATTTTGGAGCTCACTCAGATTTTCTCAAAAACTATTTTGGTGCTAATCTATTCATATCTTGATAAAATTTTCATTAGCTTTCCAACTCAAAAAAACGGCACCTCAATCCGATTTTTTTGGAGAAAGTTATGCCCAAAATAGGAAAGGGGGTTCCTTGAGGCAGGCGATAGGCAGTACGGTAATACAGTCGACTGTATTTGAATCTAGTCGACTGCATTGGTCAAAATTCAGTTCCAACGGCTATTTTCGAGAACAAGACTCCAACGGCTATTTTCGAGGGAACCCAGTCTACTGCATTGGGAATACAGTCGACTACAATAGTTTTGCCCATATTATGCCTGTAACGGCTATATTTCATTTGCTCTCTATATAAATGATTTGGGGCTTCATTATACAACATGAAAACCACATTCTAAGCCTTCATTCATTAGAAAAACATCAAGGCTCATAGATTAAACTTTTCTCTCTTCATCTTCATGATTTTACATCATTAAAGAGAGCATCTTTGTGAGCATTTCTTTGATTGAAAGTGAGCATTCTTCAAGTCATCAATTCTCTCATATCTCTATTGTACTAAAGCTTCATTTGTACTCATTTCCTTTCAAGAGGATTTCTTTGTACACAATTGACCTTTGTAAAAGGATTGTGATCAAGGCTTGGGTTTGTCAAGTCTTGGGTGAGCTTTGTGGATTCAAGGCTTGTGCTTGGTGTGGGGATATCACCAAGTGTTGTAAGGGTTTTGATCTTGACCCGAAAGAAGATTGTTGCTAGTGGATTCTAGTGCTCTTGCAAGGGACTTCCTTGAATAGGTGGATGTAGGTAGTTCAAGCCGAACCATTTAAATCTCCTTGTCAAGTATCTCTAACTCGATCTCTTTACTTATTGCTCTTTAATTGTTTTAGATTGTTTAGTTAGCATCTTCATTAAAGTATTACTTGATTTGATTGAGATTTATGATTGTGCTTAGTTTAAATTCTCCATTAATTTTCAAAAATCCTATTCACCCCCCCCCCCTTAGGATTGTTTTATTGGTTTCAAGTGGTATTAGAGCCTCGGCTCTTGTTTTATTGGGTAACGCCAAGAGAGTTAATCGATCATGGCTTACGTTGGGATATGGAGGGTAGTTCTACCACTAGGCCTCCATTGTTTAATGGAACCAATTATAATGTGTGAAAAGTTAAGATGAAAATCTACTTAGAGTCTCAAGACTATGAGATATGGGATATTGTTGAGAATGGCCAATTCGTTCCGATAAAAGTGGTTGACAAGGTTGAGGAGCCTAAATCCAAATCGGAGTATAGTGATAATGATAAGAAAATGATTTGTATGAATGCTAGAGCAAAAAATTGTCTTGTTTGTGCTTTAGACACTAATGAACTCAATAGAGTCATTATGTGTAATTCCGCTAAGAGTATTTGGGATACTCTACAAGTTACACATGAAGGAACTTCACTCCTTAGAGATTCCAAGATAAACTTATCGTTTAGAGATTATGAGTTATTTCATATGCTTCCAAATGAATCCGTTACGGATATGAATACTCTTTTCACTAACATTGTAAACTCTTTGAAGCAATTGGGTAAGTAATTCACTAATGGTGATCTTATAAGAAAGGTGATTAGGTCATTACCAAAAGCTTGGGATGCAAAGATCACCGCCATCCAAGAATCAAAGAATCTTAATATATTTCCTCTTGATGAATTGATGTACTCACTTATGACGTACGAAATGCAACTCAAGACCTTTGATCCAGAAGACGTCAAGAAGAAGCCTACATCAATTGCTCTTAAAGCTTCATTTTCAAACAATGAGTCAAGTGATGATGAAGAAGAATTTGACGAAGAGGATGTTGCAATGATTTCAAAGAACTTCAAGAAGTTCTTAAGGTTTATAAGGAATGGTGGGAAAAGACAACAAAATGCTAGCAATGAAGAGATGATTTCTACAAATGCCATAAGCCGGGGCACATGAAGAATGAAAGAAGAGATGTATGGGAAAGAGTTACAAGAAGACAACTCGCTAAGAAAGAGAACAAGGAGAAGGAAAAAGCAATGAATGCCAAACATACTCTAACATGGAGTGACTTTGAATCAAATGATGGAGACAATGAGAAGAATGAACAAGCAAATGTTTGCTTCATGGCAAATGATGAGGTAAGCTCTTCTTCCGATAGTGATAGTCATAGTAAAAGCTTTGAAGATGCTTATGATAGCCTTTATGAGGAATTCAAGAAAATCTTTAAGAAAAACATTATTTTGTCTAAAAAATTCCTTAAGGCTAATAAGCAAATAGAGAAGTTGAAAATGCAAAATAATGAGTTGCATGCCAAGAATGAATGCATTTCCAACCAATTATATGTGGAACATGTGAATAATGACTTGGTTGAATTAATTGTTAACACTCCTAGCTCAAAACAAATCTCTTGCAAAACTTTGGCTTTAGAAAAACAAAATGAAGATTTGAAACTTAAGATTTGTGATTTGAAAAATTATCTTGAAAAATTTGTTGATGGTCAAAACAATTTGGATGTCATGCTTGGACGCTAAAGAATTGGCCTAAACAAAGGTGGTCTCGGATTAGATCCATTGGCCTTGCCTCCTAAAAATTTTCAACAACAAGCTAGGTTGAATATTCATACAAAACAACCAAAGAACTATTGCACACCATTTACACATTATGGTTGATGCAACAAGAAAGGGCATACGATTAGTTATTGTCCTTGTAGAATTATTTATGTTGGAGGTGTAAAAAAAATGTGGGTTGTTAAAGAGTTTCTTAATGTTGCTAAGACTAACACTTATGAACCCAAGAAAATGTGGGTACTAAAAGTTAGACCTAAATTGTGATTGTAGGTTGTTCAAAGCAAAGGCAAATAGCAACAAGGAGAAGGCTCCAAGAAAATTTTGAGAAGGAAGAACAACAAGCTAAATCTTAAGGAAGAGTATGCATTCCAAGATTGGACATGCTACTTCAAATGAAGAGAACCTCAAAGCTTGTCAAAGAAAACAGACTTCAAGAATGATCACTCATGAGCTCAAATCCTTGGTAATTCATCAAAAGGGTAAAACTTAATGATCTTCTCAACATTGTGCTATGTGCTAAACTTATATGTTATCAAGTATGCTTAAATTGTCAAATCTATAAAATAACTGGTTTGTTGAGAATTCATGCGAAATATGGTCTCAATTGTGAGTCATTGATTGTTTACTTCTCTATGTTATAATCTTGGATACTTATAGGATTTAGATGATGATGCATGGTCCCCTTGCACTTATATTTGTAATATTGATTGTTGATGACCGTCATTTGCTTTGTAGAAATTTTATGTTGAAATTATATCATTTCTATGCTTCACATTGCCATTCCTACACACACCCCCCTTTTGGTAATGCCAAAAAGAGATCATGACTCGGTTAGACATTTAGTTGTGTTTGTTGGATATTGTTGGCATTGATTGAAGGGGAGCATACATTAGGATAGAATATGCATATGGTAACTTGATAAGGAATTACATGCTTGAATCATATATTATCTTGTCACTCTTGAAATATGCATGAAGTAGATGAGATTATTGAGCTGCTTTGAATATATTTCCTTGGATCATGAAGAACTTTTGATGTCATCCGTATGAGTTCATGAGTTATATGCACTTCACGCCATTATCTTGCTTATATCTATCTCTTCACACATGCGTAGCCTTGTCTTTTTGTTGATGACAAAGGGGGAGAAATAATCTTGATTCTATATGCTATGTGATTGTGTAAGAGAACATTAGAGGAAGAGCATATCTTGTTGTAGCTAGGGGAAGCTAGCTATGAGCTTAATTGCTATATGAGATAAATTGACATGTCTTGAGTATACTAGAGATGATTGAATATTTTAAGTGAGATTGTTGTGCTTAATTGACTATCATATGATACATATTACCTTATATAGAATCAATGTTTGTCATCATCAAAAAGGGGGAGATTGTTAGCCCTATGGTTGGATAACCTAGGCTTACATCTTGTTTTGATGATAACTACACATTGATTATGTTCTAATGTGTGCTTTGAGTGTATTCTTAGTAGGTATATACATGCACACTCATGAAGACACATTTGAGAAGTTGGATAGATGGATTAAAGCCAAAGAAGCTTAAAGTTATAGTGGACATGTTATATAAACTTCATCAAGTCCAATGTCGAAGAGTAACAAAAAATGCATCGGCTAAGTTACTATCGATTATAATTGATCTTTACTATTATGTAACTAGTCTTGGTTTGATGCTTGGATTGATGACTATGACCTAAAAAGACCTTAGGACACCTTGTGCATTACATGTGAGTTCATAACCTTTCACACAAGTGTGGTTCTTGAAAATGAGTGAACTTTGGAGCTCACTCAGATTTTCTCAAAAACTATTTTGGTGCTAATATTTTCATATCTTGATAAAACTTTTCATTAGCTTTCCAACGCAAAAAACGGCACCTCAATCCAATTTTTCTAGAGAAAGTTATGCCCAAAATAGAAAAGGGAGTTCCGTGAGGCAGCTGATAGGCAGTAGGGTAATACAGTCAACTGCAATGCAGTCGACTACATTGGTCAAAATTCAGTTCCAACGGCTATTTTTGAGTAAACCCAGTCGACTGCATTGGGAATACAGTTGACTGCAATGGCAGTTTTGCCCATATTATGCCTGTAACGACTATATTTCATTTGCTCTCTATATAAATGATTTGGGGCTTCATCATACACCATGAAACCACATTCTAAGCCTCCATTCATTAGAGAAACATCAAGGCTCATAGATTAAACTTTTCTCTCTTCATCTTCATGATTTTACATCATTAAAGAGAGCATCTTTGTGAGCAATTCTTTGATTGAGAGTGAGCATTCTTCAAGTCATCAATTCTTTCATCTCTCTATTGTACTAGAGCTTCATTTGTACTCATTTCCTTTCAAGAGGATTTCTTTGTACACAATTGATCTTTGTAAAAGGATTGTGATCAAGGCTTGGGTTTGTCAAGTCTTGGGTGAGCTTTGTGGATTCAAGGCTTGTGCTTGGTGTGGGGATATCACCAAGTGTTGTAAGGGTTTTGATCTTGACCCGGAAGAAGATTGTTGCTAGTGGATTCTAGTGCTCTTGCAAGGGACTTCCTTGAAGAGGTGGATGTAGGCTTGAGGGTAGGTCAAGCCGAACCATTTAAATCTCCTTGTCAAGTATCTCTAACTCAATCTCTTTACTTATTGCTCTTTAATTGTTTGAGATTGTTTAGTTAGCATCTTCATTGAAGTATCACTTGATTTGATTGAGTTTTATGATTGTGCTTAGTTTAAATTCCCCATTAATTTTCAAAAACCCTATTCACCCCCTCTAGGATTGTTTTATTGGTTTCAATTATGTCAAATCTTTCTATAGAAGTTGTATTTATATCCACACTATAAAAATGATTAGGGGCTTCTTCATACACCATGAAAATCACAATTGAAGTATCTATTCATTAGATAAACATCTAGGCTCGAAAATTATAATTTTGCCCTTCATTATCATGATTTTGCATTATTAAAGAAAGAAATCTTCGTAACTTTGATTGAGCGTGAGTATTCTTCAAGTAATCAATTATCTCACATCTATTGTACTAGAGCTTTATTTTTAATCATTTTCTTTTAAGACGGTTTTTTCGTGAAAAAATGATCTTTGTAGAAGGATTGTTATCAAGGCTTGGGTTTGTCAAGTCTTAGGTGAGCTTTTTGAATTTAAGGTTTGTGATGTGGTAAAACTACTAAGTGTTTGTAAGAATTTTGATCTTAATCTAAAACCTGAAAATCAGAAGAAGATTGTTTATAGTGGTTTCTAGAACTCTTACAAGGCACTTCCTTGAAGAGGTGATGTAGGCTTGAGGTTAATTTAAGACAAATTATTTAAATCTCCTCATCAAGTATCCATTACTCAATCTCTTTACTTGTTACTCTATAATAATTTGAGGTTGTGCAGTTAGTATCTTGATTGAAATGTTCATTGGTTTAATCGAGATTCATGATGGTATTTAGTTTAAATATCCCATTAATTTTTAGAAACCCTATTCACCCCCACCCCCTACAGGGTTGTTTTATTGGTTTTTAGAATTGTTCGTTTGAGTTCTTGGTGATGTCGTTGGGCCTCAAAATTGCACCTGCCACATTGTGCAACTTGATGAATGATGTATTTTGTGAATTTATAAACCATTTTGTTGTGGTATATTCAGAAGATATTGTCGTGTATAGTAAGTCCTTAGAAGGCCACCATGATCATCTTAGACGTGTATCTACCAAGTTGAGGGAACACAATTTACATGTTATGAAGGTGAGATGTGAATTTTGTAGAATTGAACTCCTATTTCTTTGACATTGGGGGAGTCGTGTACAACTTTATTAGGACCCAAGGATGATGTAAGGCATAGTGGAGCAGCGAGCACCACTATGGTGTCGAATTTGAGATCGTTTTGCATATCCATTATTATTATCGAAAGTTTCATTCAGGAATATTTGAAGAAGGTGAATCCCCTCACCAGTTTATTGATGAAATACAAAAAGTGGGATTGGACACCTAATAAGTGTTAAGAAGCACTTGACAAGTTGAAAACAATGTCTCTTCAGTAATCTTAAAATTTCTAATTTTTATTTCTAGTTTAAAGTTCATATGAAGCATCATAAGAGCACTTTGGGGCAATGTTGGTCGGATGTGGATCAAATTTTCATGAGATTCATAGTTGCATTATATGACGAGTAGTGCTACAACACCTATGAGAAGGTATGTGAAACCAATAAAACAATACTAAAAGGGGTGAATAGGGTATTTGAAAGATAATGCGAAATTTAAACTAAGCACAATAATGAATCTTAATCGAGCCGAACAATATTTCAGTGAAGATGCTATCTACAAAATCTCAAGCAATTATAGAGAAATAAGTAAAGAGATTGAGTTAGAGATACTTGAAAAGGAGATTTAAATGGTTCGGCTTGACCTACCATTAAGCCTACATCCACCACTTCAAGGAAGTCCCTTGGAAGAGTAGTAGAATCCACTAATATCAATTTTCTTCCAGGTCAAGATCAAACCCTTACAACACTTGGTGATATCCCCACACCGAGCAGAAGCCTTGAATCCATAAAAGCTCACCCAAGACTTGGCAAACACAAGCCTTGATCACAATCCTTTTACAAAGATCAATTTTGTACTAAAACCCTCTTGAAACAAAATGGGTACAAATGAAGCTCTAGTACAATATACAGATGAGAGAATTGATGACTTGAAGAATGTTCACTCTTAATCAAAGAATTGTATATAAATATGATCTCTTTAATGATGTAAATCATGAAGATGAAGAAAGATAAATTTAATGTATGAGCCTTGATGTTTATCTAATGAATGGAGGCCTAGAATTTTGATAGTGTATTATGAAACCCCGAATCATTTATATAGGGAGGCTATGAAATATAGCCATTGGAGGCATTAAATGAGCAAAACTGCTATAACAGTCGATTGTATTCTCAATGCAGTCGACTAGGTTCCCTTTAAACTAGCCGTTGGGGTCTTGTCCTTGAAAATAGACGTTGGAACTGAATTTCCATCAAAGAAGTTGACTGTATTGCAATGCAGACGACTGTATTACCTTACTGTCTATTGGCTGCCTCACATAATCCTTTTTCTTATTATTGTAACTTTCTCTAGAAAAATCGGATTGATGTATTGTTTTTTGCATTGGAAAGCTAATGAAAAGGTTTATCAAAATATGAAAATTTTAGCACCAATTTTTTTTTTGAGAATATCTAAGTAACACCAAAGTTCACCCATTTTAAGGAAACGCACTTGTTTGAAAGGATATGAACTCACATGCAATACAGTCCTAGGGTCATTTTAGACCATAGTTACCAATCCAAGCATCAAACCAAGACTAGTTACATAATAATAAAGATCAATAATAATTCATAATAACTTAGCCTATGCATTCTTTGTTACTATTTGACATTGGATTTGTGAAGCTTTCATAGCATGTCCACTATAATTTTAAGCTTCTTCGGCTTTAACTCACATATCCAACTTCTTAAATGTGTCGTCATAAGTGTGTATGTGTATACGTACTAAGAATCCACTCAAAGCACACATTGAAAGATGGTCAATATGTTATTATCATCAAAACTAGATTTAAGCCTAGGTTATCCAACCATAGGGATAACAATCTTTCACTTTTTTATGATGACAAAAGTAATTCTATATACGATAAGATGTGTCATATGTCAATTTATCTCCCCCTAGCTAAAACGATATATACTCTTCCTCTATAGCTTGTTTGCGAGTTTTTTTTAGGAGAGAAATGAGAGGAAAATAAAGGAAAGTAGCTCATTTCTTCCCCTTTCTCTAGTTTGAGAGTTTTTTTAAGGAGAGAAAAGAAAAGAAAGGGGAGAAAAGTATGGGCTTCTTTTGTCTCTAAATCTTTCCTCCCAAAATTGGGAAGAAATGGAGAGAAAGGAAACTCTCATAAGTAACATTTTAATAATGTCCATATTACCCTTGAGATAATAAAGACTTAATTTTTAATGACTTTTAGGTTTTAGGGTTTTTTACAGGAACTTACTCCTTTACTTACAAACAAATGATTGTTTTAGACGTCATAGTCAACTTATAATTGATTATTTTGCTTTTGCCGTACATATAATTAGATTTGGATGTTAGGATGCTTGTAGTCAAGTCATGGTTATTTTTACTTTTTACATTATGACATTACTCAATCATGTAAGACTTATTACATTAATATGGGATGTACTTTGTATGATGTTATTGATAACTAATTTATTTTTCCCATCAAAATCATCTTTTATTTTAGAATCATGTATTGATAATCTTCGTTAAACTTATCATAATGTAGTGTAAGGGTATATGCGTAATCGGGTGTCTTTTCTTTTCTGCTAAACTCACAAACAAAAGAAAGGAATGATACTTTCTTTTCTCTCTTAAACTCACAAACAAGAGGAAGGAAAATTGTCTTCCATTGTCTTCCTTTCTTTTCTTTTCTTTTCTCTTCTTTTCTTTTCTCTCATCTCAAAACTCCCAAACAGGCTACTAGTGTTCTCTCAAACACACAATCACATAGCATATACAATCAAGATTATGTCTCCCCCTTTGTCATCAATAATACGACAATGGTATGTATGTGCGCACGCACACGTGTGAAAATTAGTTATAAGTAGGATATGGCGTGAGGTGCATATAACTCATGAATTCATAGGATGATATCAAGAGTTCCTTTATGATCTAAAGGAAGATATGGAGTGTAGCTCAATAATCTCATCTACTTCATGTATTTTTTAAGAAGAACAAGATAGTGTGTTGTTTAAGCATGTAAGCTCCCCTATTAAGTTTCTGTGTGCATATTCTGTCCTAATGTATGCTTCCCCTCAATCAATGTCAACAATAACCAACAAACGCAGCAAAATGTCTAACCAAGTCGTGCTCTCCTTTTGGCAATACCAAAAGGTGGGGGCTGTAAGAATGGCAATGAGAACATTAAGACGACATAATATCAACTTGTTGTCAATAATGGTCATGAACAAATAATGGTCATGAACAAATCATAAGTACAAGAGAACCACTAATCATCATCTAAATCCTACATGTATCCAAGATCATAATACATAGAACTAAATGATCAAGGACTCATAATTTAGATCATAATTTGCATAGGTGCTTAATAAGTAAATTATATATATCATGATAAATAAATATGACAATTTAAGGATGTTTCATGATGAATAAGTTTAACACATAGCACAATATTGAATAGAGAATTAACTTTTACCCTCTTGATGAATACCAAGGATTCCATCTAATGAGTGTTCATTCTTGAGGTCCGTAATCTTTGACAAGCTTTGAACCTCTCCTCATTTGAAGTAGCATCTCCAATCTTGGAATGCTCACTCCCTCTTAAGATTTATTTGTTGCTCCTCCTTTTCAAATTTTTCTTGGAGTCTTCTCTTGTTGCTATTTACCTTTGCTATGAACAACCTACAATCACAATTTAGGTCTAGCTTTTGATACCCATATTTTCTTGGGGCAACATTAAGAAATTTTTAAACAACCCACATTTTCTTTATACCTCCAACATAAAATCTTCTACAACGACAATAATTAGTCGTATGCCATTTTTTGTTGCACCAACCACAATGTGTAAAATGTGTGCAATAGTTCTTTGATTGTCATGGAGGAACATTTAATCTAATTTGTTGTTTAAAAACTTTAAGGGGCAAAATGAAGGGATCTAATCCAATACCGCTTTTGTTTAAGCCAATTCTTTGGTGTCCAAGCATGACATACAAGTTCCTTGAACCATTAACAAATTTTTCAAGGCATTTTTTGAAATCGCAAATCTCAAGTTTTAAAATTTTCATTTTGCTTTTTCTAGAAGCAAAGTATCATGAGAAATTTATTTTGTGCTAGGAATGCTAACATTCTATTCAACCAAATCATTATTCACATGCTCTACATATAAATAGCTAGATAAACATTCATTCTTGGTATGTAACTTATTATTTTTACTTTTTAAGTCATCTTTTTTTTAAGAGAAGATTAAAATTTTACACCTAGATTAAGAAGGCATTACAACATGCTCAGAAAGGAAAGTCTTTGCTCACGGATGACATCGTCATCCGATAAGAATAAGAAGAAAAGAAAAGCATACATCAAAAGCGACAAACTAAAACAAATTATAACAACTTTGAAATCCTACAGACTAATATTTTTTATTTTTTTTTGGTAATGGATAAGTACTAACCAACTAAATACAAAATTAAAACTATCTAAAACATGATAAATATTACACAAAACAAGATACAGCCTTAGAAAAAACAACCAATCAAAATACTACACAAGTTGCCAGCCACCAACACCAGACTCCAGATACCTATCCTTGTCACTACCACGTTGTCTCGATCCATGTGCATCCCGACATCGGTGACACCACCTTCTCTGGCCATCCCATGGCAGTTCAGGCCAGAAGACATCATCAAAATAGTTCGCCAGAAACCCCATCAAAATCACCTAAACAGAGCACCAATAGAAACCCCGCACCACCAAAACACCGCCGGACAAAAGACGTCACCCTCATCAGACGAACACCACCCTGACAAAGACCACTAATAACCGCCGAACAAAGACCCCCAACAACCAGCGACTGAAATCACCATCAACCATCCACCACTGATTGAAATCACTGCCAGACAAAGACCACCACCGTACAAAGACCACCATCAACCCCTGATTGAAATCACCTCAGCCTTCTCTTTGTCAAACCAACCTAAATCAAACTAAACTACAAGAGGCAAAAACAAAACCTTCTTTAATCGCACACCACAAAACCTTTCTAGGCTAAGAGGAAAGGGGGATCAATTGGAGGGAAGAGGGAAAATAAGCCCTAGAAGAAAAAAAAAATCCTTGACCTAGACTCACAAAACCCTCTCCAACCCTAGGTCGCACTTCATCCACGGCCACGACGGCAAAAATAACTCTTACTCGATCACCACCACAAATCAATCAAAGATAGGACCCGATAGCTTAACCCGACTACAATTGCGAATCGATTATCGGCACTAAAAAACATGAAGAAGACATCTCACCAAAGGCGAACCGACGTGACGGCTATGGCCGTCCAAAATCCAAGCAAAACCCCTAATTAACACATCTAACCCGACTTCAAACCACCAAAATCCCAAGCAAAAACCCTAATTAACAAAGAGCTAAGCTATTCTACCACGTCACCACCTACTGGGGAAATCGGCGGCGGTGACAGAGACGGAATTTAAGAGAGAAAGAGGCTTACAGATGGTAAGGGGAAGGAGGGGCCACAATCTTCTCTAGAAAGAGAAGTAGATTTTACTTTTTAAGTCATCTAACTCTTTTAAATTAGCATGCACTTGTCTTTTCAAAGCACATTCATGGATTCTTCATATAAAAGAGCATAAATATCATCATTGGAGCAATTGCTATCACTATCACTATGTGAAGAGCTTACCTTATCTTCCTTTAGCGCCATGAAGCATATATTTGTATCTCTATCATGGAAATAATCACCTTCATCTCTATTTTTGAGTCATTATCACTCCAAATAGGGGCTTTAATTGATGTGTTTATGGAGTGATTCTTCCTTGACTCTTTCTTCTTCTTATTCCCCCATTATGTACTCTCCATGCTTAAATCATTCTTTCTCTTGAGTGAGTTTCCATCTTTCTTCATTTTCAGAAACTCATTGAATTCATTTGCAAGTATGTTCATCTCTTTGTTATTCAAGTCTTTTTTCCTGTCTACATGAAGATTGATCCGTTATCGATGAAGCTTTAAGAGTAATGCACTTCTCTTTCTTCTTTGGACCTTTTTGCCCGAATGATTCGAGTTGTATTTTATTGGTCATCAAGGAGCAAATGACTTCATCCAACGAGAAAGTATAGTGATCCTTTGATTCTTGAAGTACGGTAACTTTTGCATCCCATTTTCTAAGTAATGACCTAATTATCTTTCTCACAAGATCACCGCTAGAGAAATCCTTTTTTAATTGTGTCAGCGTAGTGAAACAAAAAATTCATTTCCAAAATAAATTCATCGAAAAATATTTGAAACATTTCATATTCTCTATGCAACAAATTCATCTTCGAATCTCTTAGAAGAGAGGTCCCTTCATGTGTGACTTGAAGTGTATCCTATATACTCTTAGCTGAATTACACATTATAACTCGATTGAGTTCATATGCGTTTAGAGCAGAAACAAGACAATTCTTAGCTCTAGAATTCTGTAAAACATATTTTTATAGTAGTTATTAAATTCGGAAGCATATTCCCAATCAACTTGTTTGGAACATAACGGCCATCTTCAATGATTCTCCACATTTCAAAATCTAGTGATTTTAAAAATATTTTCATCTTAAATTTTCATATACTACATGAAGACCCATCAAAAAGTAGAGCTCTAGTAATTGAACTCCCCTCAAGACTAGGAAATCCCATAATCTTTTAACTCTCTAGGTGTTAAGCAAAAAATCAAGAGCCGAGGCTCTGATACTACTTGAAACCAATAAAACAATCTTAGATGGAGATAAATAGGGAATTTGAAAGATAATGGGGAATTTAAACTAAACATAATAATGAATCTCAATTAAACCAAACAACATTTCAATAAAGAAGCTATCTACACAATCTCAAGAAATTATAGAGCAATAAGTAAATAAATTGAGTTAGAGATACTTGAGAAATAGAGATTTAAATGGTTCGGTTTAAACTACCCTCAAGCCTACATCCATCTCTTCAAGAAATTTTTTTGCAAGAGCACTAAAATCCACAACAATTTTCTTCTGGGTTAAGATCAAAACTCTTACAACGCTTGGTGATGTCTCCATACCAAGCATAAGCCTTGAATCCACAAAGCTCACCCAAGACTTGACAAACTTATACCTTGATCACAATCCTTTTACAAATATCAATTATGTATAAAGAAACCCTCTTGAAAGGAAATGAGTACAAATGAAGCTCTAATACAATAGAGAGATGAAAGAATTGATGACCTAAAGAATACGCACTCTCAATCAAAGCATTGCTCACAAATATGCTCTCTTTTAATGATGTAATATCATGAAGATGAAGAGAGAAATTTTTTAATATATGAGCCTTAATGTTTTTCTAATGAATGGAGGCTTAGAACATGGTTTCCATGGTGTATGATGAAGCCCCAAATAATTTCTATAGGGAGGATATGAAATATAGTCGTTAGAGCATTAAATGAGCAAAAATGTTATTGCAGTCGACTGGGTCCCTTTAAACTAGCCACTGGGGTCTTGTCCTTGAAAATAGCTATTGGAACTTAATTACAGTCGACTGTATTACCCTACTGCCTATTGGCTGCCTCACATAACCTCTTTTCTTATTATGGGCATGACTTTCTCTAGAAAAATCAAATTAAGGTGCCATTTTGCGTGAGAATCTAATGAAAGGTTTATCAAAATATGAAAAGTTTAACACCAAAAATATTTTTGAGAATATCTGAGTAAGCACCAAAGTTCACCCATTTTTAAGAAATACACTTGTTTGAAAAGATATGAACTCATGCAATGCGCAAGGTGTCCTAGGGTCGTTTTAGGCCATAGTCATCAATCCAAGCATCAAATCAAGACTAGTTACGTAATAGTAAAGATCAACAATAATTCATTGTAACGTAGCGTATACATTCTTTGTTGCTCTCTGATATTAGACTTGATGAAGTTTCTATAGCATGTCCACTATAGCTTTAAGCTTCTTCAACTTTAACCACATATACCTACTAAGAATCCACTCAAAGCACACATTAAAAGATGATCAATGTGTTTGTTATCATCAAAACTAGATCTAGGTTATCCAACCATAAGGCTAACACTATGGTTATGGGTTCTTAAAAACATTACTAGCCTGGTACAAAGTTTACATTCATTACCATAGAATGTGTCCACTACCTATTTCAAGACACAAAAAAAGCCAGCATCAAAATAGGCCCATTAATAGGAAATCTCGATTGATTTTGATTTTATGTGGGTATACTGTCAGGGCAAACAAAGTTTAGTGGTTGATGCATTCTGATGGATGTCCAAGAGTATTTCTTGGTGTTGACACTTGTTGAGGCAGAATTCTCGGACCAGGTAAAGATACATTCGAAGCATGAAGTGCCTACGTAAAGTTAAGGCAATAAGATCAGGAAGGGTTGGTTCTAAGATATTGGCCTGAGAGGTTTTAATTCAAGAGATAGAGTATATGTCCCACACGGTGGGGGACTAAGGTAGGAAATGATGCGTAAGACACATGGTCCACAGTGGGTTGGTCACCTTAGTGTTGAGCGTATGCTCAGTTTGTTGTCCAAGTCTTACTACTGCTAAAAGATAAAGGACAATGTCGAGGCATACATGAAGAGTAGTCTCCTTTGCCCGTTGCACAAGCTTGGGAAAAAGAAGGAACTAAGGTTGCCACAACTGTTGTCTATCTCAGAGAAGCCATGGTTTTTAGTTTCAATGGATTTTGTAAAAAAAATTGCCAAGGTTGATGGTATAGGATTTATTTTTATTGTTGTTAAGAGATTTAAAAATGTTACTTTATAGCTGCATTACATGCTTATCTCACGAAAGTGGGCACTGAGTTGTTTGCTAAGTATCTAGTGATATACTTTGGCTTGTCTTGTGATATTATAAGTCGTAGAGACTCCAGATTTAAGAATAGATTTAGATAGTGTTATTTGGTTTGAGGATCAATTGTGCATAACACCCCGTAGGTTGAGGTCATGTGCATAAACTCCCTAGACATTTTTTATGGTTCTCACCACCCATGTTTCTATTTTTGGTGCTCTAATCACCAATTGATGGAAGTACGTATATATTCAAATGTAAAATGGATAATTCACGTGAAAATCCTAGTTGGCAGCTGTATGTAGTTAGTAGTGCTTGTGGGTAGTAAGGTTCCATTCCCTAGGGATTGTGGCATTACGACAATGTATAGTGTAGGCGTTAAGGTGAAGAACTCTAATTTGTGGAAAATGTGCAATAGATTAACACTTGTGTACAATAAAAGACATTATGTTATTTGCAATCTCAAAAAGTCATGAATGGATCTTTGCTTGAACAGAAAGGGGTATTTATAGGCAATGATTATATATTTTTTACGGAACCTACATGGATTAATTGAGACTAGATAGCGCGAGACGTTCTTCTCCTTTGAGTTTGAGATGTCCTCAAGGCAACTTCATCAACTTGAGTCTGGGATCTCTGTCTAAGTGGATATCTTTCGAGGTTCGCTTTTCTCTGGGATCGGCCTTTTTTAGCGCATATTACTTTCTTGAAGTCCTCTGCTATTCTATCTAAGTGTAATAAGGCTTTTAGAATCATACTCAAGTACCTATTAATTCAAGTTTCATAAAATAGTCAAGTGTATATCACCCGAGCTTTATAATCAAATAAGCACGGTCATGGTCGTTTATGTGCAAATAATACTTCACATAAGATCTTGTGTTTATTATCCATACATGTCGTGTCGCGCATGCTGACTCATGCGCTCCCTTTATTTGGCCGGTATTCTACAACAGCCAAGCCATAACAGAATCATAGCCCTTTGATTGCTTAAATTTTTTTTCTCCTCCTTCCTCTAACCTAAGCCATTTTTTTTCGATCACCCCACAACCATCACCGCCTATACTAGAGAAGGTAATTTAACCCTCGGGTCGTATTTTGTTGGCTCGGTACCAAACTCACCTTCATCTAACAAATCATAAACAGTAGTCTCTGCAAATTCTTGTGTAATTATTTGGGCAAGTTGCAAACCAAGACAATCTCTAATTGGCATTAGATCCAAATCTCATTTTTTTTTACCATTGTACCTAATGTAAGTTTTTTAAGCCATGTGCTTGGTTACAGTTATGCATCTAGGGAATTCTAACCAAGGGTTTGGCAATGGCGATAGTGGTTGGTTCCATAATTGGTGGACATGATGGTGGTGGAGATAGTGTAAGATTATGGTGGCAGTGTGATGTGCAAGATTGTGGCAGCATGGCTGGACTGATGGAGATGAGGGGTGGTGAGGTGATGATGATAATAGAGGTATTATGATTGGTAAAGATGGTCATAATGGCGGTGATGGAAATTGGTCTGCTAATGGATGTGGGTTAGATCTTGGGATTGAGGGCTCTTTTTTAGGATTTTAGGTTTGGCTTTATTTATTTTGTTGATGTTGTGAAGATGATGCTGAGGTGGTCGACAATGTATACAGAACGAGGCAAAAGTGGTGGTGGGTTTACGAGATGGGGAGGGGAGAGGGAGGTGGTAGGTGGGTTCGGAGGAAGAATTATCGTTGAAGTGGGTGGGTTTGTGCAAAAGTGGAAGTCAAATAGAGATGATATGGGTGCCACTCAAGCCTTTGCATAAATTATCTAATGTGGTCTTCAAAATATGATGGACATGCAAAGATTTAAAATTTTACTGTCAATTGGTGATTAGGACACCAAACTTGAACTATGGGGTAGTGGGAAACCAAAAAAAAAAAGGTTTGAGGTGTTTCGTGCACAAGATCGCAAGCTATAGTGTTTTATGTGTAATAAAACATAGGTTTGATCGGTTACGAGTCAAAGTTCTTGATGGCTTATAATTTGTAAACCAAGAGCCAAACAAAAATGATGAATCAATTGTTAGTAGAGTACTTGAGGTACTATGTCACCATAAGCCAGAAAAACTGGGTCGAGTTGTTCAACGGGGTGTAGTTTGGTTACAACTTGCACCGATCTTCTACAGTTGGTAGATTCCGGCCAAGGTAGCGACTGGACAACAACCTCTAACGCATGCAGAAGTGATATTAAAGTACACAAAATGAAAGTGTGCTAATACATACGGTTTGGTCGTGCAAAATAAGAGTTACTCGAAGAGTTGCTTGATATTTTGGCAAAGGCATAGAAACAACTATACAAATATGTTGATCAAAAAAGAAGGCCACTTATGTTGAAGGTTAGAAATGAAATGTTGCTGAAATTGACTACAAGGATTTGAAAGAAGATCAGTAGCAAGAAATTGCACTCTTAGCTAATTTCCAAGTATGACGGACCATTTAAAGTTGTGGAACACGTGGGAAACACAACCTACACACTGAAGTTACCCAATGGGTTGAAAGTTCATTCGACTTTTCATGTTAGTTTCTTAAAACATTACCATAAGGGTGTTGCAGATCCTAGAAAATGGTAGGCTAGATGGGCTCCACTAGTGATAAAAATAAAAATAAAAACAGCTTTGCGAAGATGTTTTGGAAATTCTTGCTTCCATGACTAAAAGTTGAAGCAAAAAACTAGGCAGAAAGATTACTTGGTTCGTTAGGAAGGGGGAGTGAGGCTGACCAATTGTGATCCCTGTTCGACAAGGACGTCGAACTCTTCTGGTGGGGGCGGCTTGTTGGCTCCTAGATGATTTGGTCATGTCCAGACACAGGCTTGCCCCAATTTCATGTCACTGGAAAATGTCATGGCATGGTTATTTTATGCAATAAAGGGCATTTGCATACTTGATGGCTGTCAAGTAAAACACTTTGGCGTGGTTATGCTTCAACACATAGGTTAGAATTACTCAGCTAAGTTGCTTGTCAATTTTGTATATATAATTGTCCTTGTATTATAATTCCTCAGACATATGTAATAATGTCTACTGCTATCGCTTTAAATTTTTCCCTTGATTGTATGAGAAGAAGGGAGTTATAGCTCAAGTGGTTGGGGGCATATAAGACACCAAGCCATCACATGGACTATGTGCAAGGGACATCAATCAACCCCTTGTGATGATACCTTGACTTGGCTAAAGTGACAATTACTGTGGGATGTTAACCATTGCGTCGACCCTTGGAGTCATCTGTGATATTTATGTTTTGTGGCGATAAGCTGGGGCATATGGGCACAAATTTGGCTTGTCAAGTGTTGGATTTTGGCACACCTCATGGTTGGTGGTAGTACATGAGTTTGCAAGCTTGGGCTATGCGTGGTTATTGGCATGGCACTAGCCTTGGGCATGACATAAAGCTATGTATGGAAATCAGTATCGCTTAGTGCTTGGCATTGGGCTTTTTCGTGGCATGTGGGACAAGAGTTTTGGGCTGTATGGCATAGAGGCATGGGCTGAAACATTTAAGGTGAGCTGGTTGTGAGAAGAACATGCTACAAGATATGCTTTGATTGGCTTGTTCTACATCTTGCACTGTTACCTTGATTGCTACAGATGTGGGACTTGGATCCATTGCTTTATCTACAACTACATAGATGTGCTGTCATTTTAATCCAAGCCATACATTGAAATCCAATGATTCATATGTTTCCACATCACAACAAAGTGTTTTTAACACAAACAGGAAAAAGAGGCCTCTCAGATAACAATGGATGAATCACCTCCAGTGGCCATGTGGCTTGGACTTCCTCTACTATGCTTCATCATAATCTGCAACACAACAACTTCATATGCTGATGGGTTCTCAAACAAAACTCCATGACCTAACACCAAAATGTAGCAACAAGAATTTTTGGTGTATCATTGTGTTTCTTACCTCGCTTTAGCGCCCCACCATTAAACAGAGTAAATGCCACTGATTCTACCTGCCAAATTCAGTTTTTAGGTTAACTACAAACTAGCTTCTAGGGTAAAAATATGATGGAACTCAATAAGAGGTAAAAAGGGAAGTTATGGTTTGCAGTGATCTTGGATTGCAGATGAAAGCTTGAAAATGACAACTTCAACATAGGTCTTGAAGCCTGGGGTTGGCATTGATCTCAATGAAGATGACAACCTTTACATTACTTGGTTTGCTGCGTTAGGGTCAAAATGTCGTGGTTGTGTTGTCACGACCCGAATCCACGAGTGAGCCCATGAATCAGGCCCATGACCGACCACAAACCCATTAAGCCTTCATCAGGGCTTTGCCAGGCCTACTATAACCTGTACTCAAAATCCAATCCAGCTTACTAGATTCTAAAACAATTAAATTGGCCATCAAAAGTCTCACTTAGAGTTCCTCAATATTCAAATTAAAAACCATCACCACATGTCCTTGACATTTACGAATAATTTCGAGGAGATCTAAGCTCCTTACAATAGTTCATCTATAATAACCACTATAAACCAAAAAATTCTCAAATCAATAGAACTTCATTATTCTAATGGTTCTCATCGGCCGCCCCTTCCTCGTGTTGCTCATAAGGATCCGTCTCCCCTAGGTCATCACCTGAAAAATAAAGAATGAGTGAAAATCCAGCAAGTACACAAACCATGTTCCTAAAATAGGTTTGAGGATTTCAAAAACATGTCATGGGTTTTCTTTTTCTACTCAGAAATCAATATTTACCATCTCATTCAACATGTACTGAGTGTAAATCAACTATTCACATAACAGTCTATGACATTTTTAAATCAATTTTTCATCAAACGATTTAACTTGAAACATATGCAGTACCAGAACTTTAAACTTTTATTGATTAAATCATGTATACATTTATATATTTTACAAATAGAGTATATGGAGGAATATGACAGAAGTACTTACCTGGATAGCTAAACGGTTCTTGTTCCCAAGTCTGCCCTAACTATTGTCTATTGGATCCTAAACAATAAATCATTTGAATGTTATTTATTGCCGATTCAATCATGCCTAGGTGCTAAATTTCCATCTAGTGAGTAAAATTACCAAAATACCCCTAGACTTGTGTAAAATTACCAATTTATCCCCAACGCCTAACGTACGGTTACACACCCAAAAATAACCCAAAAAATTTCTTTTAAACAACTAAGTGAGTTTTTCAAACAAGAATGGCCTTTCTGAGAATTCTCCATTCGGAACCCTAAACTGCTCCTTAAATTGAACGCTAAGGTTCCTATTTCAAAAATATAACAAACCACACCAAAATGCTACAAAATTTCAAACACTCAAGCATCTCAATAAGTTTAGATCACTGTAAAATTTTTGGCTAAAATTTTTTTTGTTTACTATACCAAATAATTTTAAAATCTATTTTCATAATAAAATTATTTCAGGCATTTAAATGCCCAAAACAATCCCAGAAAATTCTACGTCGAAGGTTTCACAAAAATGACGGGATTTTTAGTTTTACACTTTGCCTAAATCCATTCAAAAAATGGCCTTTAAAAATATCTTAATAAACTGTTGTAATAGTAAAGCGCTACACGATATCCGATCGAGCGCTATGCAATTAACGATGCTAAAAATGGCAAACAACATTAAAAATTTTTGAAACTTTGGAAAATATACTATCTTAGCTACATAAGATTATTGTAAAAGTTTCAGAATTTAATTACTTAAATTACTATTTTAATATACACCAAAACTCCTTGTTCAAATAAAATCATTTCGCGTGCTTTTCAAACTCAGAAAAATCCCTAAAAATTCCAGGTTGCAGGTCTTGCAAAATAATATGAGTTACTCTTTTGGACTTTGCCCAAATAAATTTCTAAGTATGTCTTTAAAATTGGGAAAGAAACTGCCGGAATAAAATTTCTTTTAGCGACACTTAAAAGTTTGAACACTCATCATTTCCCCCTCTCTCTGCGTAGCACCTTCTTTCTCACCAAAACCCAGCAGTCCACTCCTTTCCAAACACACACACCTTACACACCTCTCACCCCCCCTCTCTCCCGCACATTAACACACACTTAAACATAGTTGTACAAATGCTTACACTAATATACAAACACCCAAAACAAGCACAACACACCCCACACTCAACCACTTACACAAATAATTATATCTCACATCCAGTGCCTCACGGTAGTGGGTCTTGTTCCTTTTGTACACATAAATCCACACCTTAACCCATATATATGAACCTACTTTAGGGCAGCCGTGTAGTCCCCTTGTTTGAGCTATGGCGGCGCCGCAAGCACATGTTCATGGCAGTCACGACCATAGTTATTAAAGGTGCAGGTGCACCTAAGGTGCAAAGGGTCCTTGGAGCCTAGGCGCAGGCGCACGCCTTTTCGAAGTGAGGCGCAAAATAAAAATAAAAATAAATAAATATTAGTGCATTAAACCATTATAATCACGTAAAAAATTTAGAACATGACAACTAAACAAATGTTCAACACTAGAAAATATTTTAAATCCAATAAGAAGCAGCTAATCCTAAGAGAATATGACAACATCATCGTCATTATCAGTAAAGATTAAGGCAACAATGTTTTCCTCAAAAGGAAATCATAGGCTTCCAAGTCTAGTTGAAATTCCTCTTCAATTTCACCTTCTTCACCTACAAGGTGAAGTGAAGAAGTAGATTTACTTAAAAGAGAGTAACAATTGGGGGCGGGACGTTAGCATAATGAACAATAAAAAGAGAATCGATTGATTAGGGATGTGTGTTTTAGGTATTTTTATGATTTACATATTGATTTATCATGTTATGAAATAAAGAATAAAAAATAATGAACGGTTGAGATGATGCCACATATGAAAAAAATAAAAAATTAGGATCTTTGGGCTTTTTTTTTTGCACCTCCACCATAGCCTTGCGCCTAGCCGCGCGCCTTTTTGAAGGGGCTGTGCCCAGCCCTAGGCGAGGTGCAAGGAGTGCACCTTGCACCTGGGCGCGCCTTTGATAACACTGGTCACGGCTATCCACAACAATATCCATCTTTCCCACAAAAACACTCTTGTAAACCCACACAATTTCAACCCCACGGTAGCCCTACACGGCTGTCTTTCTCTCTAAATGATAGCCTTCACGGCTGTCTCCCTCTCTCTCTAAAGGCACCCCTTGCGGCCGTCTCTCTTCACGCACAACATCTCACGATCACGACAGCCATGGTTGCCCTCTTCACTCACTCACAATTGTAAATCACACATATTTATATTCATTGCACAATGAAGGTGAAAGCCTTACCAGAGATGGGTTCTCTTCGCCGAATTCCGTCACCGAGGAGCTTCTCTTCTTCTCCTTCTATCTTTCTCTCTCTCTCTCTCTCTCTCTCTCTCTCTCTCTCTCTCTCTCTCCCCCTTCTCTCTCCTATGTCTGTCGTAACCGAAGAGAAATTTCTCTTCCTCTCCTGTAACCGAGAAAATTTGGCTTAGGGAAATGTCTAAAATTCTCCCTAATATCCTCCTTTGTTCCCTCACTTTCCTAATTTAAAGAATTGACATTATTCTTAAATAAAATCAGATTTTGTTAAAATCTTTTAATTATTCTTTTTTTTTTTGGGTAAAAGGTCCCAAGTATTATTTCAAGTAAACCATATGTACATGATATGAAAATTTGTTCTCTTTTGTACTCCTCATTCCATTCTCCCTCCCCAGTTATCTACTACTATACAAACAAGTACAAACTGATTACAAAAGAATTTGCCTATCTATTTCCCAAGTCTCACACAATGCAATGTTTATCAAACTTGCAGGGGCTTTCCTCCAACTATACACCCTATGCTTGACCCATTGTTGAATCACAAACAGACACCCTTGAACTGAAGCTGCTTGTTTCTTGAATATCTGATTGTTTGTTTCTTGAATATTCGATTGTTCCTCTCTTGCCAAAGACCATAAAAAGCTAGCGCCAATACCAGTTTATACAGTCTAGCCTTGAAACTTTTTCCTCTAAAATGATGGCAAGCATACTGCAATGCTTGTTGCCATGATACAAACTTGCCATTTACTTACAGTTTCCTCAAAATCAGCTCCCATATCTCTTTTGAATAAGGGCATTGTACTAGTAAATGATTCAAGGTTTCAGGATAAGCATGGCAAAGCTCACAAGTCTCCTCCTATATCATATTACAAGCCTTCAACTTAGCTTTAGTTCTTAGCCCCTGATGACATATCATCCACAGTAGCATTGAGCATCTAGGAATGTGACCAGAGAACCACAAGAGTTTCTGTAACACCCTAAACCTTGATATGTCTAGCCGGTTAGTTTATTATCTAGGCGACGACTTTTATACGCGAAATTTAACGTCAACTTCTATTAGCGAAATTTTATCGGCAACATTAGCGTTGATTAGCGTGATTGAATTTTTAACGGCTATATTTAACGACAAATTTTTAGAAAGTCATAAGTTAACTATAGCAGATATTATTAATGTTGATTGATGTATTTAGCGACCATTAGCGTTAACAGTATTTTAGAAAATCTTAGCGACAAATTTACTAGTGTCTGTATATTTTAGCGACAAGTTATTTAAAATATCGGTGCACTTATTATTAGCAATGATTAGCGAAACGAGATAATGTAGTAATCCGTTAACAATTGGCGTAGCACATAAAGTGTCGTAAGTATTTTATTCTTTGGACCATTTTCGTAATAATAAATTCGGTTAAGAAGTTTTAGCGACAAATGGGAGTGTAGGTTTTCTTTTCAGTTTCTAATTAGGGTTTTCATCCTACATATATATTTATACATAAGACCTATTATGGGGCAGCCACCCTTCTAGCCGTCAGACTCCATCTTGTTCACGGTAGAGAGAGAGATATCGAGAAGAGAAGAAGAGCTTTAGGGCTGAAAATCCCAGGTATGATCCCTTGCCTATTTAGCCATCAAAATCAATAATTTAAAGGGGTTGTTATGCTATTTTGAAAGGGGAGTCATGGGTGTTTGATTGCTGTGTTTTTCTGAGTGTAATGCATATGTATTCGACAAGATATGTAGGTATTTTGGCTGTGTAGAGGGGCTGCCATGTGGTGGCAGCGATGGTGGGACTTAATTGTGCAATGTAGTTATGTGTGAAGGAGAAGGGGATGAGAAGCAGTACATGGCCCCTGTGCGTGATGGGGCTGTGTTGTTGGTGAAGTGCGGGTAATGGCATGGGAAAAAGAGGACTGCCAAGGACAGCCATGTGAAGGCTGTTTCGGCAGTGCGTAGGGGTGTTGGTATGCATGAAGGGGGTGCAAAGGAAGGGGGGAAACAACAAGAAAAGGGGCTGCTACTGCTGCTGTGGTTTTGTGTGTGCGCAAGGTAGAAAGGAGAGAAGAAAGGGGTGCCGTGAGGACTGCCAGGTAAGGGACTGTTGGCGTGGTGTTGTAGCCTGCGTAATGGCGCTTTAGGGACTGCTGAAGTGTGGAAAAAAAAGGGGATGGGAAGGACTGTAATAGGGCTGTCAAAGGGTAGCAGCTTTGTGAAGCTTTTATGGTGTTTTTGTGAAGGTGTAAAAGGGCAGCAGCTGCGTGGGATTTTTGTGGTGTTTTTGCGTGTGTGCGAAGGTGTGAAAGGAAGGTGAAGACTACTGTAATGGGCTGCCAAAGGGCAGCAGCCGTGTGAGGTGTTTTGTGGTACTTTTGTGTGTGCAAAGGTGTAAAAAGCAAGTGGGGGACTGCTGTAATCCAAGGGGCAGCAACTGTGCGAGGTTTTGTGTGGGATTAATGTGTGTGTGCGCGAGTGAGAAAGGTGGAGTGATGGTGCAGTGTGTGCGAAGACGTGGTGCGCTGTGTGCGAAAAAGTGACGAAGGGAAGGGGACAGCCATGGAGGGGCTGCCATGACTGTGTTTGTGCGGCTGCCATGGCTGGTTACAAGCATATTTGGGTGCATCCAAGAGAGAGAGAGAGGACCTACTGCTGGGCAGATTTAGTGTGCACTGTATGTGGGTCTTGTGTGGGGAGTATAATGGAAAAAGGGAAGGGGAATGTAGGCTGCCTAGTGTGTGAAAAGTGTGTTTTGTTTGGACCGTGTGAGCATGGTGTAGACAGCCATGGGCGGCTGTGTTTGCAGCTGTGAGATGCATACATGGGTGTTGAGTTCTTGTAGTTTGTGAGGGAGTGTAGAGGAAAGGAGAAACTATGAAATTATGGGTGCAAATTGCATTGCAGATGTGTTAGTGTAGGTAGAAGATGGAGTAAGTGCAGTGGGTATTAGAGTGCAAATCTAGTGTTTACAAATGAGTGTTAGGAGTGCAAGTGGGTGTGGTAGAGTGCACTGTGTGCGTGAGAGAATGGAGAGGGGAAAGACCCACTGCCATGAGGCAGTGGCTATGAGAAAGAAATGGGATTTTGTTAATAAATATACATGTGTGGGTGTGGTGTTTAGAAATATAGATATGGCTGTGTGAAGTTGTCGTGTGGGTGAGTTTTTGCATGTGAGGTAGTTCGGGTGAAAGATTATGTGTCATGAAGGAGAAGAAGATAGTGACAGAGAGAGGGAAAAGCTTCGGTTTGAATTAAACTCAAAAGTGTCGCTAAAGAGGACTATTCTTTTAACAGCTTCTTTCTTAAATGTTAACATATATCTAGAAATTTATATTGACAAAACTCAAAAGAGTAACCTATGTTATTTTTGCAAGATCTACACACAGGAAACATTTTAGATTTTTCTGAGCTCAGGAAGCATGCTAACTAGTTTTATCCGAATAGGAGATTTCAGAGTATTTTAAAATAGTAAACCAAGTTATTAAATTATGATACTTTTATAATAGTCTTATATAGCTATGATAATTTATATTCTAGAGTTCAGAAGTTTTGAAAGTCGTTTGCTATTTTTAACGGTCTTAGCAGTGTAGCGCCCGAACGGATTAAACGTAACGCTTTATTATCAATAGTTATTAAATTATTTCTAAGGACCTCTTCTGAACAGATTTAGACAAAGTGCAAAACATAAACTCCCCTTAATTTTGGGAAACCTTCGACGTGAAATTTTCTCAGATTTTTCCGGGATGGGAAGTGTCTCAAACAATTTTATTTTCAAAATAGGCTTTTGAATTATTTAACATAGTAAACAAGATTTTTCTAAACCTAGAATTTTATAGTGATCTAAAATTACTGTGATCCTTGAGTGGTTTAAATGTATTCTTTTAGGTTATATCCAAGTGGATAATGGTACGTTAGGCATCGGGCGGGGGCTAATAGGAAATTTTACAAAGTACGAGGGGCGGTTTGGAACACTTCACTCACTTAAGAGAAACTTAATACTTAGGCGTACTCGAGCGGTAATGAATGATGTCCTTGTGGTTTGTTATTTAGGTTTCGATAGTCAAGAGATAGGATCGACTATTGATCGAGCTCAAGAACCAATTACTAAGCAAGTAAGTACTCCTGTCATATTCCTCCGTATACCCTATTTTTGTTTATGTATATGTATAAATGAATTGTTCCAATTAGAAGTTTTAAAGCCTTTTACATGCTACTGCTTTTGCGTAAATTGTTTGATGAGAAAATGCATAAAAAAATGTCATGGAATGTTTTCTATGAGTAGTGTTTAAAGTTGGCTTATGTTGAATGAGACGATATTTCTGACTTGGTTGTTGCGCCCCATATTCACGGGAAAAAGTTGGATTGTTGGGTCCTGGTCAACGGGATGATACGTTGACGCACAGTACTGTTGCTCGTGGTGCGCCCTTGCGTTCACAATAATATGTATCCCGGACGAAGGAGGAATTGTGGGCCCTAGTCAGGGGGCGCATACCCTGACCAAATAATGTTCATCCCAAGTGGAGTAGGGATTGTGGGCCCTAGTCAAGGGGAACGTACGCTGACCGCAACATGCCTATGTTATGATGAACTGTGATAGTTGTTGATGAGTCTACTTGATGTCATATTTCGTTTCTGAGAATCTTTGATGAATTGCTTTCAAAAGTATATATATGCATAATATCTCTTGCTAAAATGTTTACCAGTTTTAAATTGAAGAAAACCATGGCATGTTTCATATTTTTATGAATTTCAAAATCTATTTTAGGGATATGGTTTGTATACTTACTGGGCCCCAAGCTCACCCCTTTTTATAAATGTTTTCAGGCGATCAACTAGATGAACATGAGTATTACGAGGGAAATGAGAATGAAGCCGTAGGAGATTCTCATTAGGAAGTTGTTTAAGCCCTTGAGAAATTGTAGAACTGCCAGTTATTTATTTGAATTGTTCGTAGCTTAATTTTAGGAGGTTTCTTTAAAATAAATGCTATCGGTCTCTATGGAGGATTTCAGTAGAGATGATTTGGGAAAGAGTTGTAAGGGCATCTTTAGAATTTCATGTTATGGTGTTAGTTAATGTATGATTTTAGAATTGTGTACATGTTTTAGCGAGTAAGGCCTGGCAGAGCCCTAAATTGGAGTCTATTGGATCTGCGGCCGGTCACGTGCCTAACTCGTGGGCCTGCCCGTGGGTTTGGGTCGTGACAGTTTCCACCTGGGAATTACATCACCTTTTGTCCTAATTCCTTCATATGCAGACTTTATAGTAAACTGCCCACTAGTGTTTAAAGTCCAGATGATTTCATCTTGGTTTAGGACATTTGGTCTTGGAAAGCTTTCAAGTGCAGAGTTCAGATCATTAAGGGCCTGTGATCTGAGTGTAGGTAATCTCCAAGCACCATTGTGTATAATTTCTTGGACCTTTACTTCCATATTCAATCCAGCATCATACATAATCCTCTGTCCATACACTTCAGTCACCACGCTAATTGGAAGCCATATGTCCAACCATAACCAGGTTGTTTCCCCATTGCCTACTTTATATCTTACAAATTGCTTGAAGAGTTCTCTGAGGTTGACAATTTTACACCAAGACCATGATAATACTGTTGGGGGCTTAAAGGCCCATAAGTGTCTGCCTTTGATAATAAAGATATGACACCATTTAACCCATAAGGTATCCTTCTTGTGTGCCAGGTCCCATAAATGCTTACAAATAGCAGCTTTGTTCCACTGATCTAGTCTTTTGAGTCCTAAACCTCCTTTCTTCTTTGGTAAACAAACATTACTCCAGGCGACTTTTGCTCCAGTACACCTAACATCATCTCCATGCCATATGAAAACCGTTATTTTACTTTCAATCTGCTTGATAATCTTCTTTGGTAGTATAAAAATACTACACCAATAGATTTGCATGCTCAATAAAACAGACATTGCAAGTTGCACTCTTCCAACATATGAAAGATACTTTGTAGACCAAGAAGATATTCTCTTTGTTATCTTTTATACCAGAACTCTGCAGTCATTATATTGTAACTTAGTTGATATTAATGGTACACCAAGGTATGTAACAGGAAGTTGACCAGCTGAGATTCCAATAGTTTCAACCAATTGAACAACAACATTCGGATTAACTCCAGCTATGAAAACAGAGCTTTTGACAAGGTTTGGTGCCAAGCCTGATAATTGCTTAAAAATATTTTAATTATTCAATAGTCCCATTTAAAAATTTAGATTTATAACTAATCCCGCTATACTAATCGTCACTAAAAATTGCCGATAAAAATATTGCTTATGCACATTGCTAGGTATTTTATATAGAAATGGTCGCTACAATTGCTAATATAATTTCGACGCTAACGATAGTGTGAAAATTGTCGCTGAACAATTTAAATTAATTGGCTAGAAAAATACTAAGATTCGGGATATTACATGTGTGTTGCCCATTGAATTGCAATGGATGGCTTGGATTAAGACCATAGAACCTCTGTTATAGCTTTAGTTACGACAGGATCCGGGTCCAAAGACTTGGGGCACGCATTTAAAAGTTTTTCTAACAAATAAGGCATCACCTTGTCCCAACGGTCTGTCATGTCATGGGCTGCCATACCCCACAAGTGTCTCCCATCGGTTGACACCTCTATTAACTGTCCCCTAAGCAGTTGGGCTGTCACTACTCGCCAGCTCTGTGCAAATTGTAGCCATTGTTAGTCTTGGCAGACAGGGAGAACGCCTTGCAAGCCTAAGGTCGAACTGTTCCTTTGTACGTGTAGTTGCAATACGAAGGTCAAGAGTGACACCTGTAAATTTGTGCATTGTGTGGGATTGTCTTTAGTTTTGCAAAGTATTCAAATGGCTTGGTGTACACAGTGAGTGTGTATGGTTTGGGCTGACTAAGTATGAGACTTAGGCCATGACAGGCAAAAATATGGTATTAGGTTTGACCATGTGACAGTGGGAATGGTAGAACCAGGGGATCAAGGTCGCTTCTCCCCGTCACTAATTATCCATGAATGTGATAACCTTTCTATTGCTTGCTCATGCTAACATTTCCTTTGGTCCTGCAATTACCTGGATCTGTTGTATACAACTTTACCTAGATTATGCTCAGATGTAGCTACCAGGAGTAGATACAAAAATTTTCCCTTTAATTAAAAATAAGAGAAGCGATATTCGTTCGTGGAGAGCACTAAAGCATGATATTGATCATCTTGTACATCAGTACAGGTTTCTGAAGATTTCATCATAATTATTGATACCAATAGCGATATTCGTTCGTGGAGAGCACTAAAGCATGATATTGATCATCTTGTACATCAGTACAGGTTTCTGAAGATTTCATCATAATTATTGATACCAATACCGTATTGGTACCTGCCGTACCGGCCGGTACGTATCACTTTTGTATTTTATCAATACGATATTCATTTTACATTTCGTACTAGTCAAAATACCGTTTTGTACCGACTATACCGGCTCGTAAATGTGATACTGGCGAAGATAATGTGTTTTCTACCGTTCCTTGAAAAATGTAAAAGTTACAAAATTTTGTTGAAAAAATTTAGTAAATTTATTATATAAAGACTAAATAGAAAAACTCTCGGTTTGATGATACCGATCAAAGCCTCGGTGCCCTCTCCCTTACAATAGTCATCACGCACATCTTATTATTTAACTCAAAGACGTTATTCTTGAACAGACCGCTTATTCTTCTATAAAAACTCGCTAATGAGATACTTGAAAAATGAGATAATTCTAGAGGAAATAATTGAATTGAATAAGTAATTTGTTTTTAATGTCACCTTATGGAAACAAACAGTTTATTTGGGACCAAACAACTTACTTGAAAAATTATATAATTCAAGTTCTATAAAGACAAATAATTTATTCTAGAGAAGCTCTGAAGGAGGAAATATGCTTTATATATTGAGTTCGCTAGTGAACGAGTAGTTATATGGACTTAACATATGAAAAATCTGAGATCGTACTGGTACAACTAAGTACAATTTTAAGAAAAAATTTACACACTCAAGTACGCTATTCATAACTATTAATTTATCGGTTATTTAGACTGCCGACTCGAAGAAGCCTTAGAAGCTATCTTCAGTTTCAAAATGGTAAGTTGATCTTTTATGTGTCAAGACTTACACAATATCGAGCTTTCTAATAGTAACCTAATTAATGTTATTGATCAACCTGCACGCAACGTACGTACAAAGTTCAGCACAGCGTACTAAGTTTAGCAATAAGACGTGCCCAACTTTGAATTGAACTCTTCACAAAATGCTCTCCCCTAAGAAATTTCATGCCCACGGCTCCTGTGGCGCTGCCCAAAACGACAAAACAAGTAGCATCCCCTACTGCTACTCCGTGGCGTGCTTCAACATCTCTTTCCAGTTTTGAACTCCATCTTTGGCGTAAATGTGCTTTTTTCTCAATCGTGCAAGCAACAGAATTCAAACTCCTAATCTTTGTTGTCTTTGTTTTGACCTCTGTGTCCACTTGCTTCGGCAAAGCCCAGCAGTATTGCTGTCTTCAACTAATCTCAGGCTTGTAGTTGTTGGTGGCCATTGCTTTTTTCTTTTTAATTAAAAGTTTTTTCGTAGATTCTCGTTGCGCGGGGTTTATCTTATCTTATCTTATCGAGTGTTCTTGGCTCGTTTAGCGATGTTTGGACTTTTTTTTATTTAAAAATTTATATTTTAAAAATAAGGAATCAATTACAAGAACATGTAGTTACCGACGGGTCGGGAACTATATAGTACTTTCACTATCCCAAATCATGCAAAGCTAAGCCTAGTGGCTTTAAATCACCAGTTGTTAAACTAAGCTACAAGTACAGAAAGTAACATCTAAATAACTCACCTAGATGGATTCATAATACAATATAAAAATTCACGACCAGGTGCCCCCCCCCCCCCCCCCCCCCTTCCTTCTCCTTCCCCCTTTTTTTCCCGACGACAGCATCCAGTTTGCAATTTATATGTAATGGTTGTTTCCTCTACCCTTTTGATAGAGGTGGCTGGGTTTGGGTCGTGTCGTACTGTATGGTGGTTGTTAGAAGTCACGATAAGTGTGGTGATATTGGGTTTTTGCTTGTGGGAACGAATTTAATGGCTGTGGGATTGATGTGTTTGGCGGCGGTGGTGATTGTTATGGCCGTTTACTTGGATTTCTGTTATAGCGGAAGACCTTTGTTTCCAATCCAAACGTTACATCAACAAAGCGTACGCTTTGGGATGAATGTGGATGCAATAAGGATTTTGACATCGGACCAGATGGATGTTGGGCCTTCAGGTTGATTGATTAAGGATGTAAGGTTTAAGCTGTGAGGACTTCAGGTTAATTCACGGAAGCCCTAAGGTGTGAACCGTGAGGACAAGGGATTGGGCAAGGCAGCTAACTCATTGATGATATTTTCTGCTCCATTGGATCCACCAGGTTCTCTAGCTTTTGATAGGTTATTTTAAATAAGTTAAAATATAAAATATGTTCTTCTTCAGTTTAATTGTTGTAATTTATTTAGAACGTATTATAAAGTTTCTTTTCCTTTTCAACTGGACATTGTGGGTCTTGTTCAACGGCTGTAACTTTGAATATAGACGATCTCCCATCAACAAAACTTGCCCATTCAAAACTTTGTAGAAACGTTTCTACTTTCCTAAGCCATCTCAGCCCAATCAGTCTATTCAAGCTTTGACCCATGGATTGAATTTAAAGTAACCTTACAATGGAAAGGTCTATAGGTAGCATTGAAGCTCCATGGAGGCTCTCTTACCTCTGCACAGACATAGAACGGTATGTTCAATACACAGCAGTAAACATCTCTTGCAATTAAAGACATGAAGAAGAATGCAATTTATTTGACTTTTATTCTGCAAATCATTACAATGGGGGTCAGGCCACGGTAATCACCATAGAGTGTATCCTAGCCTGAGGTGAAATTAGTCAAACTCAGCATCCGGAATTTGGTAAAATCTTAGACCTGAAACATTCTTCTTCCTCTCCGCTTGCTTGATCTACTACGCCCATCCAACCCATCATTGACGAATTACAGGACGTCCATCTCCAGGTAAGGAATTGACAGAACTTGCGTTCGTGGGGGCACCGACCCCTTGAGGGGGCGGACTAGTCAGAACAATGGCGCTCTCCAAGAAGGGTCGTGTTGAGAATCCTCATGGTTGGGAAAATGTGTGTTCATTTTCCCCTTGAAATGTTCTAGCTGCATAATCTAACAGTAAATGCCACGGCCTGCGCCCAAAATTTGAGCCTTGCTTTGACGTCTTCAGGATGGTCACCTGAGGAAACAGAACGGCAGCAACCTTGTTAGATCCACATGCTTCATGCCTCTTAATGTCCACAAAATCATGCACGAGTTAAAAGGATTGCAACATGTAACACATCCAATAGAGAGGTAGTGATAGCAAATTCACAACAAATTGATCTCTAACTTATCATGTTTTTGGAATTCAATTTTTATCTGAATGCTGGGGTTTTATGCTGGCCACTTTCTAGCATCCCAAAAATCAGATACGGCCGAGTAAAATCCAATAAGATCTAAGGATTCCCAAACAATAGGAGGTCCAAAAAAAAAAAAATTTGTCATCTCAGCTTATCCCGCATTCCATACTATGAGAAAATCAGATATAACGGCCAGTAGGATCTAAAGAAATCGAGAGATTTCCAGACAACAGCGGTCAAAGATTTACGATCATCTTCTCAGCTTATCCATTGGTTGGACCAAGTCATATCTATCAAGGTACATTAAGTTTCTTTTCACATACTACAGAGGGCTGTATGATTACAATGACACTAGGCCAAATTCTTGCGCTATATCCGCGATAAGAGTCAATCGTCATCCTTGGTCAAATATCTATAATTTGTGTTCCAAAATCTTGAAGAAGATAACAAATCTAACCAGACAGAATCCTACACAAAACTAACCCCAAATTCTCCATTGACAATACCAACTTTCCCAGAAAGATACATATGTTCAACCTTCAAAAAAATGACGAAGCCCAGCATTAATTATTTGGAATCTATTACCATCTTTTCTGGTAGAAAGTTGGCATATTATCATCTAAAGGACAACTAAAGTGAATATGCAGAAATTGAATCAAAATCTAAAGCACCTGTTACCAGCTGAGGCCATAAATAAAAAAGTTCACAAAATGTACTGCACATTATAAAAGGCACTGGCATACAAGAATTCAAAGAGACTCACCAGGACTAGAGATCTTCCAGTTGGCTATTGGACCCGGAGGCGGCGAGCAAGTTTCCGGCACCGACTTGGGCGATTCCGGTGACTTCTGCTGCTCATCAAGAAACTTCTGGCTCATTGAATAACAAAGCTCGAGAGCTGGCAAAGTGTTGCAAAGCTCAGGAATCTCCTCGTAGCTGAACCCGAATCCAAGATCCAAACAGCCCTTGAGCTCATCCAGATCTTCATCTGTCAAGCTCTTCGTTCTACCTAGCTCATCGTCATCACTTGCACTCTCCACGTACCCTTCGAGGCAAACTTGGTTCTTCTTCATCTTGGTCTTGCTTTTAGACCAAGAATCCTCATTCCTGAACAACCCCGTTGATGGGTTCTCATTGGCTTCTTCTTCTGAATATTCAGGGAATTCAAGATGTGGCAGGTTTGATTCCTCTTGGGTAGAGCTTCGATAAACCCTGGATCTTGATCTTGATTCAGATGAAAAGCTCCCCATACTTCTGTTTTCTTTCCTCCGTCTCTCTCTCTCTCTCCAATAGTGCTTGTTTGAGGGATCAGAGCTGGCTTTTAAAGGATCCCACGAAGAGCCCTATCCGTGTCAGTATGTGTATATGGTCATGATGTATGTATGTGTACATGCATCTACATGCATGCATGTGCAATTCTAATTGTTATGGTACATGTCATGTTTGACTAATTTGTAAGTGACCTTTATTTTGTAATCACTTCTAATTGCTAAAGTACTTATGTTCTTTTATGAAGTCCATAATAAATAATTAAAAACAAAACACACTAAAGTAGATATTGCTCAACAAAAGGTAACATTGTTAACAATAAATTAGCCTTCTTAATTTAGAGGATAAATATAATCTCTCAATGACAAAATGTCAGATCTCTCTCCCCATCCGCCTTCTTTTTAGTTGGACGGTGAACTTTTATATTTGAATTACAAGAATAACATCTTGGATTATCACATTTTAACTTTTTATATTTCATTTCAACTTTTGTTTATTAATGGCTAACAAAACGGTGGTATTCTCTAGATGTTTGTTATTTTTTATAATCTTCTCACAACCAGTGTACAGTAATAGCAAGTTATAGATCGGCTACAATTTCAGATTGGCCAACTTTCTTCAATTTTCAGGATCTACATTATTGTCCTCATTTTTTCGTTGCTACAATTACATCCATCTTTAATTTGTAGGGCAGGGGGGAAGCAGGAAAAAGTATTTTCGATGCAACAGTACATTATCCTTCTTTTGTTATTACATACAAATATGCTCTTAAACTCAAATACTTCATATTAGACTGCACAGACATCGTGTGTGTCGAGTCTCTTCTATTAGCACGCACGCAGAATCATCGCGTGTGGCCACCGTAGATTCCCAAAATTTGTGTCCCTAAAGTAGAAAATGCAATGCATTTGTCAGCATTTTTGTTATCCGGATAGGATAGGATTTATTTATTATCATAAATAAATCTCAGAATAAGCCATTGGCCACCCTTTTTTTGGTGGTATTACAGAGGGGATGTGGAAATATCTTTGGCCGGATGTGTGAACAGGTGGAAAACGGAGACAGCTGTAGCCAGAAGACGATGACAGAAATGGGAGCACACGTGGTGGTTTTCTGGATCACCGGATTTTGTTTAATTTTGATTTGATGGTGGGGCCATGTAAGGTAAGGACAACAAGGATGCGGGACCCTTCTATTGGACCACTCCTTTTCTTCTTTCCTTTTTTTTTTGGGGGGGGGTGAAAGTGGGTCCCCCCACGTTTGATGATATAGTGTTGTTTGAATATTCTTGTTTCTTTCTGTAACCGGTAAACGACACACGACTTACCCAAAGCTATTTGGTTGGCCGTGGAGTTTGGGTAAGAAAATGGCCTAAGGTAGCTTAAGGTTTGTGACGTTGGAAATGATATTAAGAATTGGTTAGCAGAAATGTTACTTACTAGCAACCGTTATTTGTTATTATACGAGAGATTATAACCATCTTTCGATCACTTGAATAGCTACAAAATATTTTTTGAAAGTAAAATATGAGTTTTAAAACATGAAGTGGAGTCATCAATCTCCTCTACTTTACTCGATGAAAATTTCGACGGAACTTGAAATTTTATAGTGTTTGATTCATAATAAAAGGGTAGTATGAGGTGAAATTTAAAGTCGAGTTATCAATCTCATTTACAATTTTACGTGATCAAAATAAAACAGAACGTAAGAAGAGTAAAGGTGTTCAAATGTAAGGTTCTAGTTTATGCATGATTACTAAAAAAAAAAATTGAAAGATATAAAAAATATATACCATAAGATGATAAGCAAGCCAAACATCCCTACCTCAAGGGATTACATAGCAATATAATACTTCATTCGTCTCACATAATTTGATTAATTTTCTTTTTTGGGCGCCTCACAAAAATTGTTCATTTTCAAATTAAAAAAAATTAAGTACTTTACATAATTACCCTTTTTATACTTTTTTTATTCTATTTCTATCTCCACATTTAAACCTACATACTAAACTAATTTTCTCTCTACATTTAACACTTCACTAACTCATTTTTTTCCTCTCCTGACCCACTTTTTTCCCTCCTATCTCTAAAAGGTAGAATGAAAAATACACAATATCTATGTTAAAAAAAAGTTGATCAAATTATGTAAGACGGAGGGAGTAACCAATAACCAACAAAGACAAATAAAAACCAAAGTTACAGCCCAGCACCCTTGGGTTTATAAGGATTGAAAAGAAGCACCGTAAGAGCAAAATTTAAATCACAAACGAACCAATGAAAATTCGCCAAACACCAAACGGAGGTCACTGTCCGAACCACGCTAACACACAGGACGACGAACGCACCCTACATCTAACAAACCGAGGCCACCCAGCCAATTTCAAACAACTAGCATAGGCACCAAGCTAAAGCTAAAGGGGAAAGGGGAGGATAAATCCTTAGCTTGAAACTACACATGCTCCTAGCAATCAAACCAAACACACATAACGAACTAAAAAGAAAGGGCACCAAACTAGGGGGAAGGGGGAGTACGAAACCTAGCTTGAAACTACACCCTTATCTCTTAGATTACAACCTCACCAAGAACCAACATCACTTGAACGCCGTTGCCGCTATGGCCAGGGTTTCCGCCTCTCTGCCTCTTTTGCCCAGGTCCAGGTCGCCGCCAGCTGTATTGCCACCGCTGTCGCTGTTATTACCGCCAAGCCCACCCACAACACTTGAAAACACCACGGGGAAGATATTGTTGACCACCTAAACCACCACCGAACTCACCACTTCAGCTGTCGCAATGCCAATTAACCCCCACCCAAATTACTTACCCACCTAGCATTACCCTGAGATACCTAAGATGGGTAGATCTGAGATCGACCAAACATGCCTACCTTTGACCATGATCGAGTCAGGAGATTGTCACCAAGACATCGTGCGTGACATCCAGCCAAGGAAAAACCAAACAAACTATACCTTAGAAAGCACAAAAGAAAGGAACACGCCACCACCTGCCGGTGGAAACCGGGCAGTGGCAGATATGGAAACTGGGAAAAGAGAGAAGGGTTACTCCTTTGACTGGTGTCTTAGGCCGTTTTGGCTAGTAAAACCTTTGGGTTTTAAGTCGAGTATCTAACTCCTTAAGGTTTATAAGTTGAACCCTAAATGAACTCTGCAATTTTTTTTAAGCCACTTCAAAAACCTAAAGATTTTCTATTTTATTTCTTTTCCTTTCTTAAAAAAAGAGTTACATCGCCACACTTTCATCCTTGGACAGCATCGCCACTGCAACTCTCATCGGCACCACTCATAACCACCACTCATAACCACCACTTCCAAGAAGCTTTACCAATAGTAACACCCTTAGCCTAATGACATACACTAACCGTCATAAAAACAAACCCACAGCTAGTATCGACATTACTCCACCACTACCACAGTCACCAGCAAAATCTCCTACAACCATACCCACCAGAACCAATAGCTCCGCCAGTGAAATGCCGACCATCATGTCCAAAAAAATCTATGTTGCTAGCCCATCTTGGCTACACACTTTTGACTGCTCTAGGGTCCCGCTCTCGCGACACTTCAACGAATATTCAACTGCCAAAATTCAAAATTTTCAAGCTAGTTAAACCAAGACGAAGGCTTAAGTCACATGATGTGCCTTTGACACAAAAATAGTATTAGTAAAATCACGTGCCTCTGACACAAAAAGGGCATGGGAACAATAACATACCAACTAATATTATTAAGTAGTGCACAAATAATTACACGAGAGAGAAAGTTTTGACGTGGAAACCCTTAAACGTTGAGAGAAAAATTACGGGTCAACTCTAAAATACTTCCATTATATTAAAAACCATAATATTGCAAATTGTCTCTAACATTTTCCTTTAGTCACAACTAGAGGTTTACAACAACCAATCATGGAGCAAGCATCACCTAAGCGATAAACTTGATTTAAGGCTTCATCATACAAGAAACCATCTCCTAAGTTTCTTTTCTTTAGAAAAACATCAAGGATTAAACTTTTCTCTCTTCTTTTTTTATGATTTTACGTTATTAATTAGAATATCTTTGTAAGCAATTATTTGATTGAGAATGAGCATCTTCAAGTCATCAAGTTTCTGATCTCTAGCCCTCCATTAATTAGAGTTTCAATTGCAAACATCTTCTTCCTAAAAGAGCTTGAATTTTGCAAGAAATTTTATTTCAATGAACTTGTGGCAATACTTAGGATTTTCAAGTTTTAAAATTTTGGGGTTGTCAAGCTTTGGAGTTTTTGGCTCTTGGTGTGTGCTTAGCACAAGAGAATTGTATAGTGGTTTGCTCCTAACCCAAAGATGTTGTACTAGCGGATTCTAGGATTCTTGTAAGGAACTTCCTTAAAAAGTTGCATGTAGGTCTGACGATAATTCAAGTTGAACCAATTGAATTTCCTTATCAAGTATTTTTAAACTCGATATGTTTACTTATTGCTAGGTCTGTAATTGTTTGAACTTATAGTTAGAAAATTGGTCAAAAGAAAATTTTATTACTTTAAGTAAGATATACGTTTGTGATTAGTTTTAATTTTTTTCATAACTCTGAGAACCCTGTTCCTCTCTGCTCCCCTCCCACCCCTGTTTTATCAGTTTCAGATACAATGGAATTTTGAAGGGTTTGGAGGTTAAACTTTCCACTAGCAACAGTGAAAGCATTGTTTATCTTAAACAAGAGCTACCTTAAACATCTTGAAATCCTTGCAAGAAGCGTTTATAATCCAAGCTCTTTGGTTGAGACTTGTTAATATTCACGCATCAAGTAATCTCTTACAAAATTTTCTTTACAGAAGCTAAAGCCTGCACGGAGAAGTCTAAAACAAAATAAAGCTAAAAATTTTGTCGATGCACATCAGATAAGATAAGCCGTATACAACTGTTCGAAACTAAATAAAAGTCATTAGAAACATTTAGAGACAATTAGTTGTCACTAAATAGGGAGTAAGAATAAAATTCTTCCAACCGTGGTAGCAGTCAAATTTTTTCTTATTCCGAATGCTTTGACAAAAGCTAGTACAACTTTTAATGATGAAAAATGGAGCATGAAATTACGAGAATTGGCTTTGCTTGCAAAGGAATCCAGCTAAGAGATTACTTTTTAATGATGAAAAATGTGTTTTAGGAAGGACCACAACAGTAGGGGTTGTTCAAGAGAACCGTGATTTTGTGGCTCCCAAAAGGGGATAAAAAGGGTACCACAAGGTCCACGTCTAAAGAAGAAATATACATTTATTTTTTTTTCTTCTAAGAGAATGCAACAACAAATGTATTTTCATTCACATGATGGAGTGTCTTTTTCATCGTCTAGTCTAATAAGTGTAAGAAACATGTGGGTCTTTAATTTGTGGCCTCATGCATTTTAAGATTCATGTCATGATCTATAACCTACTTTTTCGTTTTGTGAGGAGCTCAAGCGTAACTTCCTTCTTTTTTTTTCTTTTTTCCTTTTTAAACAACCTGTTCTTCGTCGCTAGCGATCATCTAGCCAGTTCAAGCGCTTATGTTACTTGTTTGCTTGATGTTACAAAAGTAAAATATACTTTTAATAATTTCTTAATGTCTGTAATAAGAGTATATAGTGCTCTTTTCCTTTCCTTAGCCAAGGTGGATTTTGTGGTGAGTGCCACCAAACAATCAATTATGATGGTGGCCTTGCTTGATTGCTATCCCAATCCCGCTACCTTACTTACGATAAAGCTCATTTGATGGTGGCCTTGCTTGATTGCTATCCCAATCCCGCTACCTCAGTGGGTTTTGTTTCAAATTGCATCTGTTGGCGCTTCTATGACTCCCCCGGTTAAAACTTGGTTGATGACTTGAGCCTAGTTGAGCTACATGCGAAGAAACATTACTAGGATTATATATTATATATTCCCTGCCTATTACGTTGGCCGATATCTTTTTCACAATATCCTCAGCCTTCCTCCTTTCCTGTAAAACGTGTTTGTGGTTCTCATAATTTCGCCAGGGGTTTGGGTTCTCTACCTTCAAAATAAGTGCCTTTCTTGCCCTTTCATAGTGTCCAAAATAAGTAATTCACATTTCCTTCCACATATGTACTATTCATCGCGATTAGGGAGGGGGTCAGAGATATGTGGGGCTTGAGAGCGACGATTCGTAGAACCAACACAAATTGTGTATCTACCCTTCCCACATCATTCCCTCTCTACTCCAACGTCAAATTTGAAAACCACCTTCTTTTTTTTTTTCTTTTGGAGGATGGAAACTGGTTCATCTTCCCTAAACTACCCTTTTCGTCCTACTTTTATTAAAATCACGTATCTACCCTTCCCACATCTTACACATTTCTTAACCTTTAAGACTTGCTCAGAACATAGACACTTTTGTTTTCGAGCCTTTGGACAAAATTTCTGGTGTAACGCTGATAGGTAATAATGGGTAGGTAACATTTAATAAGATTTGATAGATTGGATAGATTTGAAAGATTTGATAGATTGGATAGATTTGAAAGATTTGATAGATTTTCTAACAGTAGTATGTCTACATTTTATGACTTTCACATTTAATCCTTTAGTTATACGATGCCATCGTTATTATCGTTACATTAAAGTTTTATTTGAGTCTTTGATTACATCCAGTGAATCGAAAATACTACGCATGAGATAAATATTTAGTAATTTGGACTAGGTATGAGTTTTTCTTTTTATTTTTTGAGAGAGAAACACAAATTGGACATAACTTTGGTCCATGACTTCGGACCGTAACATTGGACCCAACTCGGACCTTGACTTAGACCGTCGATTGCCGGCCATGTTCGTCTCAGCCTTGTCTTCGCAGCACTGTCATTCCTCACAGCCTGTCTGTGAAGCCTTGCTCTCAGTCCTTACTCCGCCCTCATTGTCTCTCACTTTGCATACTTGGAAGCTGACTCTGACTGTAACCTTTGTAGCACATCCACGTAGGTACGAACCCATTTTTCTTGGCATCAGGGAGCTACTTTTAACTTATGAATGATTAAATAAGAAGATGAAAAGTGAAAAGTTAAGGGAGTTATCTTTAGGAGATAAATGAGTCTTGTAATGTCTTTTCTAGACTTTTCTTTGTAGTAGTATAAATAAGTGTGTCTCCTAGTCATTTGGTTTATGTACTGAAAAAGAGTGAGTAAGTTGGTTTATATGAAAAGAAGTGTTGATTGAGTAGAGAAAAATATTATTGAGCGTTTCTCCTCACCACTTCCTCCTCTTTCCATAATATTCTAAGTATTTTCGCTGCATTTCTATGTTATTATACCCATCACGTAATAATCTGAACCAATCGGAACGGAATAGCCCGGTCACAACATATCAAAATGTGGATTTGGTCTGAACAAGGTTTAATAGCTTTGAATATTTACGCATGGGTGTAACTTTGAGTTTTTTCAACATAATGGTAATTATATTTTCCTTCCTTCCTTAAAATAAGGGGGGGGGGGGGGGAGAAAAAGAAAAAGAAAAAAGGTTTCCCCAATATAGTAGTAATCAAGTTTTCCTTTTTTTTCGTATCGTACTGGTTGGCTAATTAAGGATTTGTATTTGATATAACTCCCAATAATTGGGGAATACCCGACAATCCTAGTCCAACTGGGAGATCAATGACTATCTTATTAGGGATTGTGACGTGATCCTCGAGAATCCTAACGTGATCCTCGAGAATCTTAACGTGATCCTAACACATATGGTCCACGGCCCAGTCCTACTAGGAATCTTCTCATACAGCTATATAAAGGGGTCTACCCCTCTAGCTATGGGAAGGACAACAACACAATTCATGATTTTTCAGAGTTACTATTCTGTAGCTGCGCTCTGACTTAAGCATCGAAGAGTTCTTCGCCGCAACAGATGACCTGGACAAACTGGGAATTTGTTGCTGCTAAAAACATGCTCCGCGTACATTGCGGAACCCGAGCCTGGACCGATGACCTGTAAGACAGAAAACGAGTGACCGCCGAGTGGGGTTCCGGCGAAGAACTCTCTGATGCTTAAGTCAGAGCGCAGCTACAGAATAGTAACTCTAAAAAAGCATGAATTGTGTCATTGTCCCATACCTGGAGGGGTAGACCCCTTATATAGCTGTAGGAGAAGACTCCTAGCAGGACTGGGCTGTGGGCTAGATGTGTTAGGATCGCGTTAAGATCCTCGAGGATCGCATCACAATCCCTAATAAGATAATCACTTATCTCCCAGTTTGACTGGGATTGCTGGGTATTCTCTAATTATTGGGAGTTATATTTGAGTTATATCATAAGCCCCCACTTCCTTAGCTAAAATGTTTGGCTGAGGAAGTTTATACATGGTGTCTCGAGACATGCGTCAGATTTATAAGTGATTCTCATCCACTTGTAGGGGTAACAATATTTCTCTCTTCCATGTGCTCCGACCTAAGCGGGAGCTTAAGCCTTAGAACTTTGCCCAAGTAGGGCGCTAGAACCCTAGCTCTCGAGAGCTAAGTCTTAGAATGTCACTTGAGTAGGCTACTTGGAATCATCTTTAGAAAGATGAATCATGGGATCTTGGGATCCTTTAGTGGCTGTACCCCATGGTAGCCTCTCTTGGGAGGGGACACAAAGTTGTGCATGCAAGTTGTTGCATGTTCTAAGTGTTTGAATGTCCCCTCGAGGGGTCACCTCTCCTTTGGAAGGTGTTTATTTTTGTGCAAGTGTGTGTTCTTGAGCTCGAGCCGACCACATCATGCTTGCGTTTTACTTTGTCGCAAACTCTTATCATCAGCTAAGAGCTGGCAAAGAAGCCTCGCACTCACGCTTAGCTGGGTTTTGAATTGACAATGAATAGTGGGGGGATGAAGTCCCATAGTGCTTTGTTGTTTCACGGGTTAGAACTATAGCTAAACCGTTCGGATAGAGCTCGAGCTCTATCCTATCACCCTCGAGGGTGTTCATCCCTCGTGGGACTGATGGAGCATGGAGCTCACTCAAATACCCTCAGGGATTTGACGAAACTTAAGAGTTCTCGTCTTATGGGCCCTCGGGGGCAGATGGAACCAGAGCTCATGCAATTACCCTCGAGGGTTTGACGGAATTTAAGAGTTCTCGTCTTACACGCCCTCGGGGGTTTAACGAAACTTGGAGTTCTTATCGTACGTGCCCTCGGGGGTTTAACGAAACTTTAGAGTCCTCATTGTACGCGCCTTTAGGGGTTTGATGGATTTTTAGAGTTCTCATTGTACCCTCCCTTGGGGGTTTAACGGAACTTAGAACTCTCATCGTCTGTGCCCTCAGGGGTTTCTCGCCCTTGTTGCCGCAGTGCCAAATAAGAAGGCGCGGTTCATGGAGCCCATAATATGTTTGCTGTGGCGAACCTCTTTGTCTGATAAAAGACAAGGCATTAAGCCTGTATAAGAATGATCTCATGAAATATAAAGCCCCCCAGCCTTTGAGAAGGCATGGATATATAAAGATGGCTTTTAAGCCCATATGTAGAGTCCGGTAGCAAGAAGACCTGTACGAGCAATATAGAAGACCATAATCTGTTTGATAGATTGGACGAGCATATAAAGCCAGAGGATCAAAGTCCGTCAGGCATAGTTGGCGATTCACTAGATACGGTGGCAACATGTGTGCTTCCATCATTGTTGAACTAGCTTCTAACGAGCAGCGATGTGAATACGCTACAGATAGAGGTCATTGTATGACCATGAGACGATATATAATGCCGAGATGGCATGATACTGCAGCAAATAACCCTAAACGTGACTTCAAGTCGCAAGGTGCTATGAATTTGTTCCTCGCTTTACGAAGCAATTTACACGTCACTGTTGACGCTTATTGGTGCATTTTAAGCCCTCGCAACAAGAAAAAGTACGTGACTGAAAAAATAGCCTTTGAAGCATTAAAGCATATGAAAATACAACTATGTTTTTAACACTGAAATAAGAGGGGTGTTCAAACACCATAGCCCTATTAGGGCTTTGTCAGTTAGCCGACAAGGTACGTTGCACTGCGTGTTGCAGGTGAGCTTAAAATGTCATATCAATCAGAAGCTTTGACATGTAATGTGCTCACGCCAACGGACGCAACTACATCATACTAGACAAAAAAATAAAGTCTAGGTAATAAAAGTGCACAGGAAGTAGCCTTTATGAAGACTTGCTAGTGCCTAAAATCGTAGTCGCTTAATTTTTAACGACACACAGATGACGAAATGTGCTCAGCCTTTAAAGAAAGTGCGGCACTTGCGAACTTAAATGAGACCCTGTGGGTCTTTAATCTAAATTGGCTTTTTTGACTGTTAAAAGCTTAATACTTTTAAAAGCGTGTGGCCCAAGTCGGATAAATGAGACCCTTGGGGTCTTAAATATAAATATGTGTCTTTCATAGGCCAAAAATCTAATTCTTTTTTTTTAAAAAAATGTGCCATATGTGGAAGACAAAAGACCCTGTGGGTCCAAAAGTAAATGTGCATTCTTATGGGGTTGATGTGAAAAGAGAGAATTTGACCTTTTTGTCAATCCCCTTTCATTGACAGAAGAGTAGGGAGTTGGTGGCCAAGTGGTGCCGTCACCATTTGCTCGCTGTGGACGGTGCGACGTCAGGGAAGGTCGCCGGCGTGATGAAGTATGACAGAAGAGTAGGGAGCTGGTTGCATTGCAAATCGGTGTGGTTGCGGATCTGCAGTGCCATCTGACGTATGGCGCCGATCATTGTGGACGGCGCGGAAACCCGCTATGGTGCGTATTAGGAGCAAGGGCGACGGCCATCGGTGGCACAAATTTGGACGGCGGTGCCATGGTGGTGACGTTCGTTCGAGATGCCGAGGATTTGGACGGTGAGTTGGCTGCCGTTGGTTGCGATTGTCGGCGGTGTTCTTCCTCTGGTTCGTTTTCTCCTCTTTTTTTTCTTTGAGTTGTTGTGATTGTCGCGGTGGCAAAGGGCAGATCAGGAATAAGGCCACAATCATGCGGCGCCAGTGCCTCACTGGAGGACCTGCCATGGTGGCGATGGCAAGGTGTTGTAAGTGCGGGGAATTCTCGGTGATCACGACAGCCCCACCATGGTTGTGCTATTCCCGTGGCCGCGGTGGTGTAAACCAGGAGCTCGAAGGCGCTTGGACAACGACGGTTCATCGGATGATGGCGGTGCTAGGGTTCTGACCCTGTGCCGGCTACGGCCTATTGACTATGCTCAGCGTCGACCCCTTGCCGGCAGTGGGTGGTTTGCTGTTGCTGGTGCATTAAGCGGCGATCGATTAGGGTTTTGACCCTTAGCGATGGAGGTCTATTGGCGATGCGGGATGGTGGCACTTCCACCTTTTGGGTCTGACTTAAGCATCAGAGATTTCTTCGCCGGGAACCCCACCCGGCGGTCACTCATTTTCTGTCTTGCAGGTCATCGGTCCAGGCTCGGGTTCCGCAATGTACGCGAAGCATGTTTTTAGCAGCAATAGATTGCCGCCATTTGTGGGACCCCCCAGCCTAGCCAATCAACCTCAAGAAAATTCAAACACTCATTTTGCAAGCAACAGCGGCAATGTGTCAGAACCGCCGCCACCACCGAAGGTCTCAAAACCCTAAACTAAAGCAGTACCACCGCCATCAACAGTACCTAAGTGGGCAGCCCCACACCCGATCAACCATCACCCTACTGAAGTTGTCATCAATGGGATTGACGGTACTACCGTCGTCAAACGGTCTCACCAGTGTGCCGTAATGCCCACAACACTTTGCTGCCGTCGCGGGTGTTAGATTATCGTCACAATCAAAGAGAAAACAACTTCAGAACAGAACAAGCTGCCGCTGACAGTCTAAGCCACCGATGGTCCGCCGTTATCAAACGGTTCCACGACTGTCAAACCATTGGAAAAAAAGTCCAGCAAAAGGAAAATAAGCAGAATAGCAACGCCGCCATAAGGTGCAATTCCTGCTCCCCACCGTGTATGCTTCTTCAACCGCCATAAACCTGCCAAAGCAACGGCACTAGAAGAAACCAATCAGCGTCCTTAGCGCTGTCCACCACGACCTTCCCCGACATCGCGCCGATACGACCACAAACGACCGCAACAGCTAGAGCAATTAAAACAAAATCTCAATAATAATAATAATAAAAAAACAACGGTGATCGCCGGCGCAGCTAACGGCAGCCTCATCGCGGTGAAAGGCAGTGCCTCCACCGCCTATCCTGAGCAAACGTCGCCGCTGCAGTCGCCAGAAGCCTTGCTGAAGCCCATCAAGATGCCATCGTTACCACCACGGTAGGCCCTCTGGGAAACCACCATCGCCATAAAGCGGTCGGCATCGATCCAGACGTAACAACAAGTAGCGCCGGTACTAACCGCCCAGTCGGCACTTCGCAGTGGCACCAAGCGGCGCCGTCGCCAGCAAACTGTCAGCCACTAGCCTCTCCAAATCTAATCCAGATCTACCCCACCGTGATTGGCCGCAGTGCGACAGCGCCATCGTTGGCATCGCATCGCCGTCTCACCGCCATCCATTCATCCAGATCGACGCAATCAGAGGTGCCACCACGTGACCGCCGTACCAGCACCAATCAGGCTCCCCCATTCGGTGATGCATCGGCGGGTGGGTCTCTCGCAACCTGAATAACCCATCGCCGCTCCTTCTTTGCTTGACACAGGCGACGTGATCTGATCGGCAGTAGAGGCAGCCATGCTTCTGTCGATGAGAGAAAAGGTCAATTCTTTCTTTTTGGCATTAACTCCCATAATTATGCATATTTACTTTCAGACCCGCAAAGGTTTTATTTATTCCACATATGCCACATTGTTTAAAAAGAATTAGACTTTGGCCAATGAAAGATGCTTATTTATATCTAAGATCTTAGGGTCTCATTTCTTCGACATGGGCCAAATGCTTTTAAAGCATGAAAATTTACATGCAAATGCGTATCTATATTTTAGACCCAAAAGGGTTTTACTTATATGGCATGCACCACAAACTCTTTAAAGCCTTAAGCTTTTTAGAGTGCATATTTAGATTAAAGATCCATAGGGTCTCATTTAATTCACATATAATGTGCATTCTTTAAAGTGTGTGCACATTTTATATTGCGTGGCACGTCACTATAAAATAAAGCGACTATAATTTTAGGCGCCAACAAGCCTTCCAAAGGCCGCATTCTGTGCACTTTCAATGCCTAGACCTATTGGAAGGGGGGCTTATGATATAACTCACAATAATTGGGGAATACCCGACAATCTTAGTCAAACTGGGAGATCAATGATTATCTTATTAAGGATTGTGACGTGATCCTCGAGGATTCTAACGCGATCCTAACACATCTGGCCCACGGCCCAGTCCTACTAGGAGTTTTCTCCTACAGCTATATAAATGGGTCTACCCCTCCAGGTATGGGAAGGACAACGACATAATTCATGCTTTTTAAGAGTTACTATTCTGTAACTGCGCTCTGACTTAAGTATCAGAGAGTTCTTCACAGGGAACCCCACCCGGGGTCACTCGTTTTCTGTTTTGCAGGTCATCGGTCCAGACTCGGGTTCCGCAATGTACGCGGAGCATGTTTTTAGCAGCAAAAGTATTGTTCTAACACCATTTAAAAATTATAAATACGTTGATGTAAGAACAAAATTGTTTACAAAATACCGGTGTGATAATCACACTGCATAAACACGAGTCGACACATTGTTGGTACATTCATGCAAAAGCGTGACATGTTCAAGTTAATCAGTTGCAAATCGTTTACAAATTACAGCACTAAAGCAGTAGTGCCTGTTACCAAACGGTAGTTAAACGAGGGCATGGGCACCGACTTGCCATTAAGGAGTCTGAAACCCGAAAATGACCTTAAAAACAGGGGCCACAATTTGGCAGAATAGTGAAAGTGGGTCACCAACCCCTGTGCCTGTATTAATCCATATATATGGACCATATCATATTATCAACAAAAAAAAAAGGACCATATATCCATAAAATGCGATGCGATGCTGCGCCGTTTGAGCCATGGTCATTGGGCATGTGCATGCATGGTGGCCCGTGATCATCATTGAGCCACGCGGGGAGCTGTTCGCTGATGAGATAAGAGTTCGGCAAGAGGACAAATACTGGCCAACAACCCACGTGGCCGGTCACCATCGGTGCATAATTGAGCCAGAATTAATTTTATTTTATAAAATAAAATAAAGCCCAGCAGGGCCAGTCAGCAATATTTCCCATGAACAAGGTCTCATCTCACTCGCCACACAACACACACACACACGCACCAGAAGAAGCAAGCCCTCAACACTGCGCATGCACGCAATGGCGAAATGGCAGTGTGTGGTCATACGCTTGATCGAGTTGAGACAAAACTTGTAGTGCTGTTGGGGCTTTGGTTCACATGCTCCGCAAATGCTCTTGAGGCAGTCACTGCCCTCCTTTGGTTCTTGTGGACACCTCTTGCGGAAGGACTCCTTTTTGTCATTTAACCATTTTGTGTCAATTTCAAGTAATAATGAAATAAGTGGAAAAGAACTTTGTCGATGTTCAGTTCAGTTCATATTTTTTACGGGTTCAAACTTTTATGCCCGTGTCCACCAAGGTTACAATAATATTAAATCTACACCCATATTTTTACGAGCTGGTACGGGTTGCTCACAGACAGCGGCGAAGTTAGAATTTCACCCTAGGGGGTGCTAAAAATATATCGAAATCAATAAATTTTTTATAAGTAAAATAACACAAAAAAAAAACTTAGTGCATTTTTTGATAATACACAAAAAAAATACGAAAAAGTATCCAAAAGGTCTTATTAAGTTTCATGAGAGCCACTAAAGGCTTTTTACAGTACAAAAGAAGCGAATACAAAATATATATTTCAGAGTTTACAAACGAAAGCACTAAATAACTACTCGGTGAGGCGCCAAAGATTGATAAATCACACATTCAATATCTCAATCCAATTGGGTCCCATCTTCCATCAACAATCTCAATATTTCAAATGCTCACTGCACAATTAACAACCTAAAATTATCGATTAATAATTTCAATTATCAAATGCACAATGAACAACCTAAAATTATCAAACAAATAATCAATGCTCAAATTAAAAAAAATTATTTAAAATACACATATCCAACAATGATGTTTCACTTTTGCCGTAATTCTTTATGTTTTCTATTACTTCTAACCTTCATGTTTGAACTTTGAATGCCCTAGTATTGTACTTTTTCCTTTTTAAATATATGTTTTTCGAATCTATTTTTGCTATCCCATTTCGTGTTTCACTTTCTGCTGTAGTTTTTGGTGATTTCTATAGTTATAGGCGATGAGAACATCAGGGGTTACTTGACAATTGAATATAGCTCCACTTATGATTCAGTTCAATATTCGGTGCTTTAACTGTAATAAAGTGTTCAGCCGTCGTCGCCTGTTTGCGATTTGCCGGAGCGAGGCGTCCTGGCCGTGAGACGGTGAGAACTGAGAGAGTGAGAGGTCGTGTCGTAAAAATTGAGAAAGGAGAGAGAGAGAGAGTTTGAAATTATGAATATATATATATATATATATATATATATATATATATATATATATATATATATATATATATATATATATATATGGGAGCTGATCCCTTAATAGCGCTAGTAAAATGGGGTATTTGCTAGCGCGATCTGGACCGTCCATCCTGAAAGATGGACGGCTCAGATCGCGCCTTTTTTTAAAACTGTCATTAGTCCGCGACACAGTATCGATGACGACTTATTTTACCTTTTTGCCCCTACAAGCCGTCCGCGATACTGTGTCGCGGACGAGTGAGGGGCCTTGACAAAAAGTCATCCGCCACACTGTGTGGCGAACGACCTCTAGGCTGACACATATCAGTACATGTCCCGTCACCCACCAAGAAAGTCTCCCGTCAGAGTCTCATTCCCCTCGGTAGGTGTCACGTCAAAATTGTCCGCAACAGTTCTAAATGCAAAATTATATTTATGCACAATTAGTTTAAAGTTAACAAATTAATTTCTAGAACATCACAAGTTGATGAATAGAGTGACAAATTTCTAGAACATCACAAAGATCTATACTTTTTTGTCCAAAAAAATAAATTATACTTTATCAGTCAATTCATCCAGAAAACGTTTGAAATCACAAACTTACCTTACTTGAGTGAAGCTTGAAGCAAGTGTTAGTCGAAACTTGAGGGGGGCTGAAAATGGAAGCAAGTGAATCTGAAGTTGCAAAAAATTTTGCTAAAAGAATTGAGAATTTTGCTAAAAGAGCTGAAAATGCTGCCGACAACTCAACTCTGACACGTGTAGAAATAAATGTCCATAAATATAATTTTGCATTTAGAACTGTCACGGACACTGTTGACGTGACACCTACCGAGGGGAATGGGGCTCTGACGGGAGACTTTCTTGGCAGGTGACGGGACAGGTACTGACATGTGTCAGCCTAGAGGTCGTCCGCCACACTGTGTGGCGGACGACTTTTTGCCAGGGCCCCTCACTCGTCCGCGACACAATATCGCGGACGGCTTGGAGGGGCAAAAAGGTAAAATAAGCCGTCCGCGATACTGTGTCGCGGACTACTGACAGTTTTAAAAAAAGGCTAGATCTGGACCGTCCATCTTTCAGGATGGACGGTTCAGATCGCGCTAGCAATACCCCATTTTGGTAGCACTATTAAGGGATCAGCTATATATATATATATATGTATATGGATCGTGATCCATTGCTAGCGCTAGCACTGTTGCTAGCGCTGTTTTCCCGTCCGCTACATAATGTAGAGGACGATAACTTACCGTCCGCTACATTATATAGCGGACGGTGCTAGCGCTGCTAGCGCTAGCAATGGATCACGATCATATATATATATATATATATATATATATATATATATATATATATATATATATATATATATTCCTAAAATCTCAGGAAGTACATTAGCCCTCCCCCGTACAAGTGTGGCTCCGCCACCGCTCACAAATTCTCCAACCCAAATTTCACCCCTCTGATAGGTGTGTCGTATTGGCAATCAGTCTAGATTGTAATCATCTGTCAGCCTTATAAATATTTACTTGCCTCCACATTTTTTGTGCTCATCCTTATAATGATGTTTGTGCGACCTTGATCTGGTTATACATTCCCCCTTTTGACTTTTCCGAAAAGTAACTTGATAAGTTGTGTAGCTAAAAAAAGTAATTTCCTTCATATATTACTATAAATTTCTGTCGTTAGGAAAGAAAAGCGAGGATGACCACATCTTTAATGGGAACTTCTAGCTGACAATGACTATTCAAGTTGGGCCTTATAAATTACTCCGTATTATTCACTAGTAAGAAAGTGTGAATAATAGCAACTAATCATTAACTTTTTTATTTTTTATAAGCCAACCAATCATTAACTCTGAAACGTAAGAATATTACTCTTAGGTAAGTGGACGCATCTGTTCTGGTGCATAGAAGAACTTATTCTAATAATAAATGGATATATGTAGCTTCTAGAGAGTTCCCTTGAAGACAATATCCTTCTCGAGTCCTTGACTAATCATTGAGCAGCAGATTTCTCACAATATATAATACTCCTACTCCTGCTGCTTACTATTCAAGTTGAGCTGTATATCTTCTTTTTTTACCAAGTAAAAGATGCCTCCGGGTGTTGCCCCAATGATTGGAGCTTTTGTTGTTGTTTTCTTGGTCCTTCTTATTTTATCTTCACAAAGTGTAATTTAGTCAAAGTATCTTTGCTTATTATTATTATTAGGTGTCTCTTGCTATATCATTTACTTTTGTATCTTGTGAAAGCTACGAACCTTTCTGTCTTCTTATTTCTCTGCAAAGGATTTGGTGGTTGATTTGATATATCAACCTCATTGGAGTGTGAAGGCTGACACTGTTTCCATTTCACTTTTTTTTTTTGGGTTTGGTTTTTTTTTTAAAAAAAACAACAGAATTAATCAAATTCGAGGGTGCAATTTTTTACGGCCGCCGGATTCTACCATATCCAAACCTACTATCAATAATCTTTAGGTGTTAAAATGCACTTAGCACATCACATTCTCTCCAAACGCCAACCGCAACAAAGTGTTGCGGTTCACTCCGGATGGGCCCCCTTCCCCCGCCACGTGGTGTCCCCCCCCCCCCCCGTAGAGGTGTCAAATGGGCCGGGCTTGGGCCGGCCCAGCCCAAGCCCATCGGGCCTCCAAAAAACCGGGCCAGGGCGGGGCCAGGGCCGCTGTCAAACGGGCTGGGCCGGGCCAGAATGAGGGAAATCTGGGCCTAGTCCAAGCCCAGGCCCTAGGCCCAACATCTAGGGCCGGGCTTGGGCCCGAGCCCAATTTTTTTTTGTTATTAAAAATAACAAATACACCTTAGTTATTCTCACTAATGATCTAAAAGTAATAGATTTCTTCTACATTTTAGTCGTAGAAGGCAAGCAAATACACATTAGTTTAAAAAAAAACTGAAAAGGCCATTTTTTGGGCCAAAAGAGGGCCGGGCCAAATCCGGGCCATTTTAGGGCCTGGCCGGGCCCAAGCCTGTTTCTCAAAAAGTTAGGCCTGGCCCTGGCCCTAAGGGTTAGGGCCGGCCAGGCCCAAAAAAGGGCCGGACTGGGCCAGCCCGCAGGCCGCCTAGCCCATTTGACACCTCTACCCCCCGTCCCCCTTCCCCCCATTTCCATGCCCAACCGCAACTCTTTGTTGCGGTTGGCATGATGACTTCAATGGGCCAACTGCAACAAAGAGTTGCGGTTCCCCCCTTGATGGCCCCCCCACCCCCCACGTGATGCCCCCTCACCCCATGGCCCCTCCTGCCCTCCGTGATGCCCCCCCTTCCCCATGGCCCCCCCTTCCCCCTCCCGTGATTCCACGTGGTCTCCTTTCCCCGTCCTTTTTCCTGCCCTCCCCCCTCCTTTTTTTTTCCAGAGGCAGCTCAAAGCTTGGCCGCAGAGTCTGCTACCATTTTTTTTCTTTCACAGCCTTTGACTGCTCACTCACGGATATTTTTTTCTCTGTCTTCTTTCTTCTCTCTCCCTCACTTTTTTCTCTTTATAATCCCTCCTCCCTGAACCCTTTCTTCCACTCTCCATCATCTTTACCAACTATCTTCATACTCCATATCTCACCTACATAGTCTCAACAACAATACAAACAAAAAAAATTTACGCTAGAAGATCGGTGGATTTTTCTTTAAATATATCAAGTCAAAACAAGTAAGTATTTTGAATTTTCTTATAATTTAATGTCAATTTCAAAGTTCAAAAATAGTCATTGTAGACTCAAATCGAAGATAACGAAAATACAAATTGAACGAAACAAAAATCAGATCAATCAGAGATCGGATGAGCTGTATTACATTTATAGATTCCAAACTATCGTTTTTTTAGGGCGTCAAAATTAGGATTTTTCACGAATTTATAAAAAATAGCTAGAGCTAAATTTTGCCAAAGTGCGAAAAAGAGACCCTAGTTATTTTTAAAAGATCTATATCAGGGAAAATGTCAGATTTTTTCAAAGACTGGAAAGGGGTTAACTGATACGGGGAACCTTGTAACTTTGTAGTGTAATTTAAAATATCAAGCCAGCGCGATTTTGCGCGAAACTTTTATGAGAACCCTAGGATGTTGGGAAGTTCCATCCCCCAAGAATTCGGGCCATTTTGAAGTCGTTAGATATTTTTTTGGCCTAATGGGCTTTTAAGCGCTAGATCCAGACACCGGTCCAGGATTTTTGGGCGAAAAGTTCGTAGAATACTTTTTAGATCAAGAATGAATTTGGGAAGCTCAAAATAGCATTTCAAAGCACTTTTGAGATTGTTCTGATGCCAGGGGCATTTTGGTAATTTGTCACCCCGAGAGGGGTATTTTGGTAATTTTATGGTGTTAAGTTTTTTAAAGGACTTTTTAGTCCAGAAATGTAAGTAAAACACCTGAAAGGTTGTTTTGAAGTTGGTTTGGGGCGTTAGGGTGATAATGAACCCCCGAGGGTATTTCGGTAATTTGCCACTCATCAGGGGTATTTTGGTAATTGAACATTGTAACACAACTGGAGGAAATAATTTTAACACTATGTGTGTTCCTAGGGTGTAACACTATGTGTGTTTAATGTGAATACGAAACGTAATTGTCGCTAAAGGTGAAAACTTAATTAGACAATTTTTCACAAATTTATAAAAAATAGTTAGAGCTAGATTTGGCCAAAGTACAAAAAAAGACCCTAGTTATTTCTAAAAGATATATATCAAGGAAAAATTTTATATTTTTCCAAAGACTGAAAATGGGTTAACTGATACGGGGAACCTTGTAACTTTGCAGTGTAATTTAAAATATCAAGCTAGCGCGATTTCGCGCGAAACTTTTATGAGAACCCTAGGATGTTGGGAAGTTCCTTTGCCCACGAATTCAAGCCATTCCGAACTCGTTAGCTATTATTTTGGCCGAACGGGCTTTTAAGCGCTCGATCCGGACACCGGTTCGGGATTTTTGGGCGAAAAGTCCGTAAAATACTTTTTAGATCAAGAATGAATTCGGGAAGCTTAAAATAGCATTTTAAAGCACTTTTGAGATTGTTCTGATGCCAGGGGCATTTTGGTAATTTGCCACCCCGAGAGGGGTATTTTGGTAATTTTACGGTGTTAAGTTTTTCAAAGGACTTTTTAGTCCAGAAATGTAAGTAAAACACCTGAAAGGTTGTTTTGAAGCTGGTTTGGGGCGTTAGGGTGATAATGAACCCCCGGGAGCATTTCGGTAATTTGCCGCTCATCGGGGGTATTTTGGTAATTGAACATTGTAAAATTTTTCGCAACTGGAGGAAAGAGTATTTATTTTTATTTTATTTAATTCTATGACTTGTTGAGAATGATATAATTTTTATTTTTTAGATTTCCGTATAAATATGGATGCAACTGGAGGAAATACTTTTTGTGAAGATTCTGATCCACCTTACTTTGGTCAAGTTTTTCAAACACTGGACGAAGTTGAAGCATACTATAGAGCATATTCGAAAATGATAGGTTTCGGTATTAGAACTAAGACGACTAGAAAACGGGCGAATACAGATCAAATTTGTGGAAGACTATTTGAGTGTCATAGAGGAGCACCGTATGTACCCCCGGTTGTTCGGATCAGTGACGAAGGGCCAACAAGACAAAGAAAAAGGGACACATTTCCGGGTACCGGCTGCAAGGCCCATGTGTATGCAGTACACCAGAAAAATGAAAACCATTGGGTTGTGACTGGAGTGGAGTTGAGCCATAATCATCAGTTGATGACCCCTAGTAAGATTGGTCAAATTCATCAACACCGAGAAATAAGCGCGGCACACAGACAACTGATATTTACAATGGCCGAGGCTAAAATTCCACCTTCTAGAATGATGGGGGTTTTCTCAAGCCAGGCTGGGGGGATTGACAAGTTGAGTTTCAACGAAGTAGACCTTCGAAATGAACTTCGTGCTCAGAGGAGAGAGTCTTTCGGTAAGAGTGATTCTCAAGCTACACTTGATATCTTCAGGCACCTTCAGAGTGAGAATTCTGGCTTTTTCTATAGTCTCCAACTGGATGATGAGAACCGCATTAGTACTATATTTTGGGCGGATGCCCGTTCTAGAGCTGCTTACCAAAATTTTGGGGATGTTGTGACGTTTGACACCACATACCGCACAAATAAGTACTCTATGCCTTTTGCTCCGTTCACCGGGGTGAACCACCACTATCAGTCAATCTTGTTTGGCTTTGCCCTGCTTAGGGATGAGACGGAGGAGTCATTTACGTGGTTATTTGAAACGTGGCTTAAAGCAATGTATCATATTCCTCCAAAGACCATCATCACCGACCAAGATCTGGCAATGAAAAATGCAATCGCTAAGGTCCTTCCAGATACTCACCATGGCCTGTGCACATGGCACATAAGCAACAAATATCCCGAACGGCTTCACAATGTATATGCAAACCATCCGACATTCAAGACTGACTTTAATACATGTGTGAAGAAATCGTTGACGGTAGACGTGTTCGAGGAGAGGTGGGCCAAGTTAATGGATGACTACCATTTGCACAATCATGAATGGTTACAATCGTTGTATGAGATCAAGACACAGTGGGTCGGTGCCTACACCAAGAAGTTTTTTGCAGCCGGAATGACTACGACCTCGAGAAGCGAAGGTATGAATGCATTCTTTGATGGGTATGTAGGCCATTCTTCAAGTATAACAGAGTTCGTACTAGAGATGCAGAAAGCCCTTGACAAGCAATTTTTCCTTGAGAGAGAAGCCGACGTGGCTACAGTTTACAGAGAAAGAGCCATAGTAGTTTTTTCACCTTTGGAGGCTCATGCGGCTCAAGTCTATACCAAGGAAATGTTTAGACAGTTTCAAGAGGAACTACTAAAGTCGAATCAATATAGCATGACAAAGTTGCACGAGTATTCCACCAGAGTGATCAAGGTTTATGCTTTGACAAATGTGAAGAATTTCGCCAATCTGTGCTCTTCGTCGGCTCTGAGGAGCAGAAGACATTTTACCATAGCAGTTTGTATGGACACCGGTTGGTTAATTGCAACTGTCAACTATTTGAGCATAAAGGTATACTTTGTCGATACGCGTTGAGGGTTTTTAGCGCCAAGAATGCTCATGAAATCCCTCCACAGTATATCTTGGAACGGTGGACGAAGGAAGCCAATAGAGTCCATGGTCACATTCTTTACGTGCCCAATGTTTCAGTTGATTTCGAGCAACTGAGACGCTGCGATATAATCACCTTTGTAACATCATGCACGGTTTATCATTGGATGCAGCGTCAACATTTGATGGGTACAGGTATCAAGTTGAAGCAACCGCACGAGATAAGGCTAACCTTGCACAGTTTAGGATGGCATTACCAGAAAGATGGGACACTCCGACTACTCGGACGACTTCAGCTGGTAGATTCAATCGAGCTTCACAGCCAGTCATTGACGGCACTAGCCTGCAAGGTGAGGAGGACGACATTTTTTATCCGATTATTTCTCAAACAAAAGGGCGAAAATGAGCAATACGCATGAAGAATCCGATTGAAGAAGTAATAGGTCAAAAACAATTGCGAAAGTGTGCGTTGTGTAATAAGATGACTGATCATGACAAGAGAAACCATTATAAAGTATTAGGTATCGAACCTGGCAGTATGGTCGAGGAGTACGATGATGATGAGTGTTAGGGTTAATGTTTCAGTTGTATAAATTGAACTTTTATAATGTTTAAATTTGTGATTTGGTTTGTGGAATCATAGCTTCCGAAAAATTACGTAATTTTTTTTGTCACTTTTTTTTTTCATTGAACCTTAGGCACGCTAGTTAGCCCATTTGTATCAATTTCGAAAAAAAACAAGACACATTATTTTTTGGGTTTTCCTATGAAGGGCCTGTTCGGGCACACTTTAGGGCCCAATTCATAACTTCCGAAAAATTACGTAATTTTTTTTGTCACATTTTTTGGGTTTTCCTATGAAGGGCCTGTTCGGGCACACTTTAGGGCCCAATTCATAACTTTCGAAAAATTATGTAATTTTTTTTGTCACTTTTTTTTCATTGCACCTTAGGCACGCTAGTTAGCCCATTTGTATCAATTTCGGAAAGAAATGAGACACATTATTTTTTTGGTTTTCCTATGAAGGGCCTGTTCGGGCACACTTTAGGGCCCAATTCATAACTTCCAAAAAATTACCTAATTTTTTTTGTCACTTTTTTTTTTGCTCATTGAACCTTAGGCACTCTAGTTAGTCCATTTGTATCAATTTCGAAAAAAAAAGGAGACACATTATTTTTTGGGTTTTCCTATGAAGGGCCTATTCGGGCACACTTTAGGGCCCAATTCATAACTTACGAAAAATTACGTAATTTTTTTTGTCACTTTTTTTTTCTCATTTCACCTTAGGCACACTAGTTAGCCCATTGTCCAAAATCGAACAATAGTAATAATAAGGCTAATTCAATTTCAAACCTTAATATCCAAAATCCAACAATAGTAATAATAAAACATACAAACGTCTACTACATCTCAGGATAATGGTAAGGAAGGCGTCTAGCTACACCCTTTTTCAGCTCCCAGGCTATCCTATATCTAAACGTCAAGGCATCGTTTCGAGACCACGTATCATATTCGGCCCTCGACCACTCCTGTATGGCCGCATGTCTACAGCGGGTTTTGGTATCCCATGTAGACAGCCAGTTTACCTCATAGCTCGATCGGGCATCTGAAACTCACATACTTCGAAGTGAATAAGCGGCACCCGAACCAAACTTGCCAGCACGTACGACACCGGAAGTTGCCAACACGTACGACACCGGAAGTTGCCAACACCACTCATCTAACCGATGCATCACCTTGCTATATGGCCGCCACGTCACCTGGGATGCATTGAGTATCTCTAGTTCCCCCGATAGAACTTTAGATGGTGGTGCAGGTCTACCCATCTCCTCCGGTTAGTCGTAGGCCCCCAGGCCCACACCTTAGGCCACGTCTCATCAGAATATTCCTACGGCTGTGGACGACCCCTGGGTAGCCTCTCGTAAGACCAAACCTGTGAATGCAAAAATTATCTGGAATTAGCACATTAATGCAAGAATATATTGACACGTCAACCAAGAAAATAAATGCTCAAACTTGTAATAGAGTGAGGCAGGCGGCAATGGACTTGGCACCCTTTCTCGTAGCTTTGTGCAGTGCTCGATATAGGTGCGCAAGGATAGCTGAACCCACGAATACGAGTATACCTCCTCATGATCCTCCAAGAACACCATATACTTCGGATGCACCGTGTTTTTCTAATGCGTCGGAAGTAATATGGCTCCAATAATATTCAGAAGGAATGCTTTCGTATACGTCACAAAATCGTAAGGAGTGTATTTATCCGGTAGCACGCCATACTGCTCTCTCAGCCATTTAAGTTTGATGTCGTTCGTTGTAAGAGCTTCCCTCGGAATTCTCGAGAAATACTGCCTAGCCATCTTCGCTATGGATGCAGATGTTTTGCTCGAAGTAATGGGTTTGCCGTGACATGGGATTCCAAGTATAAATTTGACGTCCTCTAATGTAATAGTCATTTCACTAAACCGGAAGTGAAATGAGTTCGTCTCGCTCCTCCATCGTTCAACTAGAGCGGATATAAGGCAATCGTCGTGTCGAGACCAAATCCCGGGATCGGTGAACATAGATAAATTTTGACGATGTAATAGTTGTATTTGTTTCTCGTTTAGTACCCACTCATCATGGTGACTTGTGCTTTGAATTGTTTCCAAAACACCCCTATCGACACCGTCAAATACCTGCCTCACGACGTGGTCATCGTCATCATATAGGATTGATGTATCATGAGGTCCGGCGTTGAAATCCATATATCTAAGAACAAAATATAATCGTAAACCAACTTAGCATCCATAATATTTACATTCCAAAACTATAAATGGATCTTTAACCTAGCTTACCAACGCATTAGCAATAGTCATCATCTCATTATTTCAATGTATTAAAACAATTCCTCACTTCTCACCACTCCGAACGCTTAATTACGCTAGTTCCCTAACATTTAGCGTAACGTGGTTATTTAGCAATATACCCCCTGATGGCCGCTACAGCCCAATACCTCAAAACCGCTTTAAAACAACTTTTTAAATGTATTACATCAATTATATACCAAATATTTTCTTTACCAAATTTTAAAGGGGATGAGTTACCAAAACACCCCCAACTTATGCAAAATACCCCCTGGCAGCCATCAACCCAACAAACATCTCAGAACAACTTTAAAATAACTTTTCGGGTATCTTACACCCCTACTCTTTCCTTCAGTTGCATCCATATTTATACTGAAATCTAAAAAATAAAAATTATATCATTCTCAACAAGTCATAGAATTAAATAAAATAAAAATAAAGACTCTTTCCTCCAGTTGCGAAAAATTTTACAATGTTCAATTACCAAAATACCCCCGATGAGCGGCAAATTACCGAAATGCCCCCGGGGGTTCATTATCACCCTAATGCCCCAAACCAGCTTCAAAACAACCTTTCAGGTGTTTTACTTACATTTCTGGACTAAAAAGTCCTTTGAAAAACTTAACACCGTAAAATTACCAAAATACCCCTCTCGGGGGTGGCAAATTACCAAAATGCCCTGGCATCAAAACAATCTCAAAAGTGCTTTGAAATGCTATTTTAAGCTTTCTGAATTCATTCTTGATCTAAAAAGTATCCTACGGACTTTTCGCCCAAAAATCCCGAACCGGTGTCCGGATCGAGCGCTTAAAAGCCCGTTCGGCCAAAATAATAGCTAACGACTTCGGAATGGTCCGAATTCCTGGGCAAAGGAACTTCCCAACATCCTAGGGTTCTCATAAAAGTTTCGCGCGAAATCGCGCTAGCTTGATATTTTAAATTACACTGCAAAGTTACAAGGTTCCCCGTATCAGTTAACCCCTTTCCAGTCTTTGGAAAAATCTGAAAATTTTCCCTTATATAGATCTTTTAGAAATAACTAGGGTCTCTTTTTTGTATTTTGGCAAAATCTAGCTCTAGCTATTTTTTATAAATTCGTGAAAAACTGTCTAATTAAGTTTTTACCTTTAGCGACAATTATGTTTCGTATTCACATTAAACACACATAGTGTTACACCCTAGGAACACACATAGTGTTAAAAATTATTTCCTCCAGTTGTGTTACAATGTTCAATTACCAAAATACCCCCGATGAGCGGCAAATTACCGAAATGCCCCCGGGGGTTCATTATCACCCTAACGCCCCAAACCAGCTTCAAAACAACCTTTCAGGTGTTTTACTTACATTTTTGGACTAAAAAGTCCTTTGAAAAACTTAACACCGTAAAATTACCAAAATATCCATTTTGGGGTGGCAAATTACCAAAATGCCCCTGGCATCAGAACAATCTCAAAAGTGCTTTGAAATGCTATTTTAAGCTTCCCGAATTCATTCTTGATCTAAAAAGTATTCTACAGACTTTTCGCCCAAAAATCCCGAACCGGTGTCCGGATCGAGCGCTTAAAAGCCCGTTCGGCCAAAAAAATAGCTAACGACTTCAGAATGGCCCGAATTCCTGGGGGATGGAACTTCCCAACATCCTAGGGTTCTCATAAAAGTTTCGTACGAAATTGCGCTGGCTTGATATTTTAAATTACACTACAAAGTTACAAGGTTCCCCGTATCAGTTAACCCCTTTTCAGTCTTTGGAAAAATCTGAAATTTTTCCCTGATATAGATCTTTTAAAAATAACTAGGGTCTCTTTTTTTCACTTTTGCAAAATCTAGCTCTAGCTATTTTTTTTATAAATTCATGAAAAATCCTAATTTTGACGCCCTAAAAAATCGCTATTTTGGAATCTATAAATGTAATACCGCTCATCCGATCTCCGATTGATTTGATTTTTGTTTCCTTCAATTTGTATTTTTTTTATCTTCGATTTGAGTCTACAATGACTATTTTTGAACTTTGAAATTAACATTAAATTATAAGAAAATTCAAAATACTTACTTGTTTTGACTTGATATATTTAAAGAAAAATTCACCGATCTTCTAGCGTAAAAAATTTTTGTTTGTATTGTTGTGGAGAGTATGTAGGTGAGATATAGAGTATGAAGACAGTTGGTAAAGATGATGGAGAGTGGAAGAAAGGGTTCAGGGAGGAGGGATTATAAAGAGAAAAAAGTGAGGAGAGAGAGAGAAGAAAGAAGACCGAGAAAAAAAATCCGTGAGTGAGCAGTCAAAGCTGTGAAAGAAAAAAAATGGCAGAAGACTCTGCGGCTAAGCTTTGAGCTGCCTCTGGAAAAAAAAAGGAGGGGGGAGGGCAGGAAAAAGGACGGGGAAAGGACACCACGTGGGGGAAAGGACACCACGTGGCATCACGGGAGGGGGAAGAGGGGGCCATGGGGAAGGGGGGCATCACGGGGGGAAGGGGGGCCATGGGGGCATCACAGGGGGAAGTGGGGCCATCACGGGGGGGGAGGGACCGCAACACTTTGTTGCTGTTGGCATGCCAACCGCAACAAAGAGTTGCGTTTGGGCATGGAGGGGGGCCATGGGGGATGGGGGACGGGGCCATGTGGCAGGGGGAAGGGGGACACCACGTGGCGGGGGGAGGGGGGCCAACCGCAACTCTTTGTTGTGGTTGGGCATGGGGGGGCCATGGGGAGAGGGGGGAAGGGGGAAAGGACAAGTGGGGCCATGGGGTGAGGGGGGATCACGGGGGACACCACGTGGGGGTGGGGGGGCCATCGGGGGGTGAACCGTAACTCTTTGTTGCGGTTGGCCTAATGAAGTAATCATGACAACCGCAACAAAGAGCTGCGGTTTGGCATGGAAATGAGGGGAAAGGGGGACGGGGGGGACACCACGTGGCGGGGGAAGGGGGCCCATCCGGAGTGAACCGCAACACTTTGTTGCGGTTGGCTTTTGGAGAGAATGCTTTACTTTTTGGAAATTATTCCAACCGCAACACTTAGTTGCGGTTGGGTTTTTGTGAGGATTTTTGGAAATTATTCCAACCGCAACAAAGTGTTGCGGTTGGGTTTTTGTGTGCCCGTAACAATTTATTCCAACCGCAACAAAGTGTTGCGGTTGAGTTTTGTGAGGAATAGTTGCAACCGCTACAAAGAGTAGCGGTTTGGTAGAGAAATAAGTATTTTCCAACCGGTCGACAGAGATCGGCTCCCTATATATATATATATTGATTTTAATAGTAGATTCATATATATACACACACACAGAGAGATCATAAAACGATTTAGTTTTATTATTACTGGTATGGTAATATTCTATTTTGAAGATTTTTCATCTCTCTCAATTGCCTTCTTTTTCTTAGATCCTTGTTGTTAGGATAATAATTTTTTTATTATTTTCCTTACCTATTTGTTTAGGGCGCCTTGCTGTCGAGATTTCAGCCTTACTCTCTTTATTCCAAAACTTACGCATCGATTTTGAATGCTTAGTTTTGTTTCATCCTGTTTTAGGGCTTGCGGGTTGGTAGTCCCAACCATGCTCTTTTGCTACTAGGATAGGGTTTGTAAATGATAAAGAACCATCCTCCTTCTTTTTAGGGTAAATAACGTAATAGTCGAATTTTGCTGATGGTTTTCTCAACAGATCAACTTCGAGATCTCCTTCTTCATACTTTTTTTAAGGCCTTTAGAGTAGTTTTATTATGTGATTACAATTCAATATGTTTACTCATTGCTGCAAAAATTTTGAGCTTATAGTTAATATAGTAGTTAAGAAAATGTTTATTGCTTTGGTAAGAATCACGTTTGTGATTACTTTTGAATTTTTCATTAACTTTCAAAAGATCCTGCCCCTAAGCCGGATATACGACTATTCGAAACTCATATTCCGAATGCTTTGACAAAACCTATAATAACTTTGACCAACTATGGATGCTCTATAGTTGAAAATGGAGCGTGAAATTACGAGAATTTGCTTTGCTTGCAAAGGGATCCAGCTAAGAGATTACTTTTTTTTTTTTTTGCCTTCCCCTTCCTTCTTCTTTTGAAACAACCTATCCTTCGTCGCTAGCTAGTTCAGGTGTTTCTATTACTTGTTTTCTGAGCACATGCCTGATATTGCAAAAGTAAAATATACTTCCTGCAATTTCTTAGAATGTGTTTGGATGAGATAATTGAACTGGAGATTTCACATTTACAGAAAATTTTGAAATACATTATATAAAAAAATTATTTAGATACTGATAAGATGAATTTTCTAAATTTTAGAAAGGATTTGAAAAGAAAATTTAGTGTATTAAAATCGCCTCTAGAAATAACTAGTCGAGACTAGTTATTTGTCAAATTCCTTACACAAAAAGAGTGTCGAGAGTGTAACTTCTTCGATAAAAAAAGGAAACTCTCTATCATTAGTTTGTAAATATACACCATCAAATTATCTAGGTTCAAATTTTCAAATGTAAATCCACATATAAAATACTCAATCAATGAAGTTGTCCAAAGTTTGAAATCACATCGAGTTTTGATTTTCTGCTTTCAAATAAATGGATGTTTGATTACTCAATTTTTATTTTGAATTATATCTTTTGGGTGTTTGATTACCCGTTTTTATTTTGAGTTTTTCTTTGGTGGTGATTTGCGGTGGTTGGCGGTCATCGACGGCTGTGGGCGGTGGCTGTGGTGGTGGTTTTAAAATAAAAATCAAAACTCCTAACTGAGAGTTTTTTTAAAAAAACAGTCTTGTTTTTAAAACTGGTTTTCAAAATTAAAAAACAAAAATAGTATGTCAAAAGCGTTTATTTTTTCAAAATTGAAAAAATAAACGTTACCAAGCATAGCCTAAATTTGTAAATTAACCAATTTTAAAATGAATGAATTTTGAAATATAAGATACTTGAAAATTACTCATCCAAACACTCTTAATGTACGTGATAAGAGAATACAATGCTCATTTCCATTCCTTAGCCAAGGTCGATTTTTTGGTGAGTTCCAAACAATCAATTGTCAGCTTCTCTTGAGAACAGTCTTGAGTGCCTGCGCATCTTAATGCTTCTCGAATTCCCATAGTTTCTGCTTGTCCCGCACTGCCAGCACGCTATCTTATGGTAAAGCTCATTAGACGGTGGCGTTGCTTGATTGCTAAGCCAATCCCGCTACCTTAGTGGTCTTGTTTCAGGCTCCATCTGTTGACACTTCTACGACTCCCCCTATTCAAACTTGGTTGATGCTTTGAGCCCAGTTGAGCTGCATATGAAGAAACATTATTAGGATTATTTATATTTATCCCCTGCTTATTACGGTTGGCTATATCTTTTTTTACAATATCCTCAGCCTTCCTCCAATCCTGCAAAACCATTTTGTAGTTATCATAATTTAGCCAGGTTTTGGGTTTTCTTCATTGAAACTTGCTCGGTTTCTTGCCTTCATCAATGTACAACGTATGAAGTTTTGGAGTTCACAGCATAGGCAGCCATACGTAATTTTGGAGTATATCTTACTGCTTGGGCGGTAGGAAATTTCACAACAATCAAGAGAAAAAAGAATGAAGTAATTAGCATTTCCTCTTACATATGTATATTAAATGCGATTAGGGCAGCGTGACGGGTATATGGCTTGAGCGCAGCGATTGTAGAAGTAACTTTTGAAATATAATTGTTTGCAACTTAGTTGGTGAGTACTATAAAACTTGAAGATTAGAGCCCTTTTCTCACAAATCCTGAATCTCTTCTACCTCTAGTACTCTCTTCTAAATCAAACGCGGAGTAAAATAAGAAGACAAATTGACGTCTTTACCTCTAATTTATTTATTTAGTAAGAAAGTCGTGAGCTTATGGTAACATTCACCTTTTTCAATAAATACACCTTTTTCGAGATTCCAGACTACGAGGTGGTAAGATTTTACAACAAATATAAAAAAAAAATGCACAACTTTTCTACCTAGAAAACGAGAGGGAATCGCGTAAACTGTGGATCCAGGCAAATTGCCACCAGATTGATTTAGATCTGCTTAGTTGGCCTACCGATAATTGTAAGCTTCTAAGTAAAGAAAGGTATAATCCGGAATATTTGGGAATAATTCCCCAACTTGCTGATCCTGTACCCTTAGAGCCACCATCAACTTGCCAAGATCTGTGTCGCTATTGCAGTATTAATTTCCTTGCTTAAACTCAGGCCTCATGTTATAATTATTATTATTATATTAATAATGATTCCCTTGTCAACCAGATCAATTTCGATAGCATATCTCTTTGATTTCCCACTTGCTGAAATATCTTCTCAGCCTGCTCTACTATATGATGTGCCAGCCAAAATATAATACACCAAATACAGTATTTCTACTGTTATCATAGAGCAGAGAGTTCAGAGGACCAAATCCTTGTTTAAAAATCCCATATATATAAGAAAAATATTTTAAAAAAGAGGCAACTTCTAATCCCAAAGAACCTATCGTTTTAATAAAGTAATGTGCTGTGACTCGAACGAAAGGTACTACTACCTCGAGATACGCATTGCTATGGGGAAGCGATGCCTATCGCTTTGGCAATATTTCTCTAGTCTAAAGTACTTATGTAAATACTTTAAAAATATGTGTGATCCCCTACTTGACTATTTGATTTCGTTGCCGTTGATATTTCGACTACAAAATTTTGACGTTGAAAAATAATTTTATTTAGTATATATCCTTGATCGCGTACGTGTACAGTTCGTGAAAATGATAGTGATTATTTTTTGATGGTATAATAAGTGTTACTATACGTAAATTTAAATGTGTAGCTATAAAGACGTGTGCAAAACGAAAAGATGCAAGTCTTAAGTAAAAGTCCAGTAGTTCTTTATTATTCGAGTAGCAAATTGTTCTTGCTAAGCCAATGGAACCGAGACACGTTGATTCTTAGTCTAACACTGCCATTTTAGTGATCATTTAGAGAAGCTTACCAATATTGACCGCTTACTTTCCCTTGGACAAACTAAAACTTGTATCCAAATAATTTAAACTTCCGAGTCTACTTCAATTTGAAAACAACACTTAGTAATTGCAAGAAAAGTCATTTGGGCGGAAGAAACTTCTAGAAAAGGGTTGTTGGGGGGGGGGGGGGGGGGGGTTGAGCTTCTAGATAAGTAGGGTTTGCTTTTTTATTATTTATATCTTTATGGATAGATATTATTAGTACTATGAAAACACAAAATAACAACCAGAATGGCCGCTTGATGGCTTTGTCCAAAATGTAATCATGATTGTTAATTGAGCAATCTCATAAAGATTAATCAGTCATGCGAGTTGCGAACGCCTAAGAGGTGTTTGGATAAAAAGGGATTAAATTAGGTTAGGCTTGACAAAGTTATCATATAATGTATTCAAATTGAAAGGAAGTATTTAATGTCTGTTTATATGTGAGGATATATTGATAATCTTATTGGTCAAATCTGATTCTCTAAAACTGATTAAATCAAAATCCAAGAATGAGAATTATGAATTTAATCAATTTTGAAGATATCTGAACAGATTTAATTTTAGAAAAAAAAAATTGGACAAACACTTCAAATTTGATTTAATCTGAATTTAATCAGGTTTGGTCATTCTAAAATCAATTCCAAACACCCTCTAAATCATAAAAGTTTAAGCAGTCATGCGAGTTCTGAAAACCTCCATTCAAGCATAAGAAGAAGGAGAAAAAAAGGAAGCTTTGATCCGAGAATCTTTGAGAATAATGCTTCTAGCTATAAGACTCAGTTGAGTGGCATTCAACTTGCCAAATTTGAGTATATCGTATCAAAAGTAAATTACTATACTAATAAAGTGCTAAAGCTAAATATGTTATTCTGCAAAGCTAATCAATCATATAGATTTGGTAGCTTTGAAAATGTACGAGTGTGTGTGTAAATGCGAGTTTCTTGAACATATTAGTAATCATGTTTCCCCTCCTTCCTCTTAAGAAAGAGGGTTTGCTTAACATAGTAGGGATCAAGTTTTCCTTTCTTATACCATCATATGTTGGCTAATATTATAGTTATTTTATTTTAAGATCAGCTAATTATAAACACGTTCAAGTAAGAGAAAAATATATGATCATGTTAATCCTTGCAAGTCGTTTACGCAATACAGACGTGGTAATCACGCTGCTTATTACCAAACACTAGTTAAATGCGAGTCAATGCTAATCATAAATATGCTCATAGAAACGCAAAATGTGCATTACAATAAAAAGCAACGAGGGCCGCACGCCCTAATTCCCCTCTTCCCCGCACAACTACTTCTTTCCCCCATAGTCCTTGTTTCCGTCGACACCGCTGGTTTCCATCGGCCGGTGGTGGCATGGTACTTCTTTTAGATTTTTGGGGTTCGGTTTTTCCCTCGGACGGATTACTCTTCAGATGGCTTGGAGATGGTTTCGAATTTGATCATCGGTTGGTGGTTTGATTGGTGGGTAAATATGAAATTCAAACACATCTGGTGTGTTGGGGTGATTTGTTAAGTAGGTTAGTGGTTTGAGTGTTGGGGCGGCAGCATTTGAAGGTAGTTTAGGTGGTCAGGTGTTTGATCGAAATGGCAGTGTGTGGTCATACGCTTGATCGAGTTGAGACAAAACTTGTAGTGCTGTTGGGGCTTTGGTTCACATGCTCCGCAAATGCTCTTGAGGCAGTCACAGCCCGCCTTTGGTTCTTGTGGCCACCTCTTGCGGAGGGACTCCTTTTTGTAGCTTGTAGAGAGTTCCTTTGAAGACAATATCCTTCTTGAGTCCTTGACTAATCATTGAGCAGCAGATTTCTCACAATATATAATACTCCTACTCCTACTGCTTGCCAGTATATCTGGCTCTTGTTTTTCCTTGTGATTGCCAAGTAAAAGATACCTCCCGTCCAGGTGTTGCACCAATTCAATGATTGTTTTCTTGGTCCCTCTTGTTTAACTTGACAAAGTCTAATTTAATCAGAGTATCTTTGCTTCTTTTGTTTTATTATGCATATACTTAATTAGGTGTCTCTTGATATATCATTTACTTTTTATTTTGTGAAAGATATAAGCCTTTTAATATTATATATTCTCCTTAGTTTACCAAAAAAGAAGTATGAAGGCTCGAAACTCATTGGAACTGCATCCATTATATCAAATTCAAGGGTAGGATCGTACAATATTTGAACCTACTATCAATAATCTTTAGGGTTAATTACGCCTAGTGCAACACTATTTACAGTCATTATTTTAGACCATAATAAAACTATAATTTTTATTTATTGATGTTTAATTTTACTGCACTATCCTGATAACTTTTAAAATTACACTCACCTACATTCTATGCGTGAGCACCTCACCGTGTTATCGTTAGCATGTCAATGGACTATCATACCTACATAGCAAATGCAACACTTCTCTTTTTTGCTGTAGGAGTTGAAACATATAAATAGGCGAAAGACTACGAGTAGTCAAAATACAGCAGAGCCATGGAGGGCATAAAAAGCCAAAACAACGCTCACAGTGACATCTCCATCAGGTAGGTTATACAAAACAAAAAGCCTCAAAACCAATGATAAAACACAGAAGAAGCTGCAAGCTTAACAAGGAAAACGAGGAAAAGAGCCCAGGAACCAGCTAAGAGCATGGGGGGTGTTGAAACGATTAAATGCGCTACCACGTAATACATAGTGGATTTGGAAATATACCTTGCGAAATTTTTAAAAATTTCGACGAATGATCCTTATTGTTACGAGCTTCCAACATTTCGACGAATGATCCTTATTGTTACGAGCTTCCAACACGCTTGATCTTTATAGCAGGTACGAAAACGGCTACTAGAGTCGAGTTTTCGTCCATGAACCAAATCCTAGAATTTGGTGATTACTCTAGAAAGGGATTGTCTTGTGACTTATTATCTGTCACTTATTGTTGTGACTTATAATTTCATGGGATATTTCTAACCTTTATTTATATAGAGATAGTATTAGAGACAGACTTTACATCAAATGCTTAAGAGATAAAGATATATTTATTTCAAACACCTATGAGATAAATATTATATTTATCTCAAATACTTAGGAGATAAATATCCTCTAAATAACTGTAATTATCCAGACTAACAAATACACATTATCTGTTAGTGGGCGGATAATGGGTCCACTGACCCAATTTATTAACAGCTCCCACTCGCCCACACACAGGGAAATAAATCGTGCAGTCCCTCGTATCTCTCGTCCACTCATCTCCTCATACAGGAAATGGAACGTGCGACCTACGAGAAAAGATGTCCAGTTGAGGAGTATTGTATTAAGTTATCACCAAACTAACACAATACATCACTCCAAAAAATCTCGTATGTACCCCAAATAGTTCAACTACACAGATTAAACACTCTCAAATCCCTCATAATGAGCAGTGTTAAACCTCTCATATGTTATGTATTCATGACTCATATCGAAACGAAAATTGACAAAGTCGCCCGGGTTATAAATCACACAACATGATGTAATATTGAACTTTCTTCCCAAAGCCCTCATGTCATTCCAATTAAACTCAACCGCTTTCCTAGACATGCCCGGCGAGACCGCATCATCCATGATCTAAGGGTACATGTAAAGTAGCGACATTGAGTATCCTCTTCATGACATAGTCTAAGGTGAGAAGGGTACCACATAGGATCAAAAATATTTCGATCCAAGTGGCTCACACAGTGACGAAGCAGGGATTCATTCATCACTCCCACTGTCGGTCTGCATTTAGCACATGCAGTATGATTTGCATGCTATGGCGTAACCCGCAAGGGCATGTCACATAAATGTAAAATACGCCATACGAATCTAAGTCTAGTCATACAAGCGCCTAACCTGAGTTTTTCAGCCCAGTCACTCTCATAGTGCCTCTGAAATCTCACATTCGGCTGTAAACAGGCTACATAGAGTTGTGGAGATACTCTATGATCGACCAATTTTTAGGTCTCATCTTAGCTCCAACTAAGGCGACATGTTTGCATTACAAACTGTATCATCTTATTCGCCCTCTTGGCGCCTAAGACAATTATGTCTCATCTTGCTCGCTATCTTAGCGCCAAGGTGAATTACCCATGTAAGCCTGGTGACACTCTCAATAAGGATGTATATGTAATCACAAAGATTATCCATTCATTCCAAAATAAACTCAAATCAAGGAACGAAAATTTAATATAATAAATAATGTCAAGTACATAAGATGCCATAAACATATCAAAACCTACGTAGTCCCTTACTCCTAATGTGAGAAAGGAAAACATCTCTAGCAATGGGCTTGGTCAAAGGATCAGCCACCATTCTGCCAGTAGGTATATGCTTCATGGTCACCTCTCCTTGCGCAACTAAAGTTCTAATGAAGTGATAACGAAGGCCTATGTGTTTGGCCTTTCCATGATATTTGGGGTCCTTTACAAAATCTAGGGCAGCTGTATTTCACAGTGAACAGTGACAGCCTCATCTGCATGAGTTGTAACCCCTAGAGCCTATATGAATTACCTCAATCAAACAGCTTCCTAGACTGCTGCTGAACAAGCAACATACCGACTCCATCGTGATAGGGCGATGCAAGACTTTTTCTTGCTATACCAAGAGATAGCTCCACCTGAAGTGGATCTGCGCTCATCTCTATCAGCGCCCCAATCAGCATCTCTGTATCTCTCAGTCTCAAGTCTCCACCATGATAGCACAGGACGAGATCAGCGGTTCCACGTAGGTATCGAAGAATCCTCTTCACTGCATTCCAATGAGCGGGTCCAGGATTACTCTGATAACGACTCACCATTCCAACGGCATAGCAGATGTCTGGACGCGTACACAACATAGCGTACATCAGACTCCCTACTGCAGCCGCGTAAGGCACTTTGGACATCCGATTCTTTTCCTCATCATTCTTTGGGCATTGGTCTGTTGTTAAAGTACACGCCTTGTCCATTGGAGTGTCTATGGGTTTTGAGTTATGCATACGGAATCGTTCAATGACCTTCTTGATGTATGTCTCTTGAGACAAACCGAGAAGTCTCTTTGGACATCACGTATGATTTTAACCCCGAGCACATAATTAGCTTCTCCCATGTCCTTCATCTCAAAAGTTGAGGACAACCACTGCTTAGTGGCGACAATGGAACTCATGTCATTCCAGCTAAAAGAATGTCATCCACATACAAAGAAAGGATCAGAATATTTTTCTTGGATCATTTTACGTAAACGCAATGGTCTTGTTCAATCATTTCAAAACCTATAGAGGTAATGGCATGATGAAACCTAAAGTACCACTGCCTAGACGATTGTTTGAGACCATATATAGAACGTTTGAGCGGCAAACTTTTCGCTCATGTCC